>JAVJIF010007405.1:0-110010 GCA_038442645.1 Agave tequilana | reverse complement strand
CAAGTGGGCTTCTCCATATGTGATCTTGTAAAGCTTGATACTTGAGCCCAAATTGAGGTGACTTGAGTCAAAACATCTTCCTTTAGGGAAGAATGCTCCTAAAATCATTAGAACCCTGAAACACACTAAAACAACAAACATGATTAGTGCAAATAACTATATATGTTTTGTGATCATCAAAACACACTAAAACGGGTGATTGTAACCTTGGGCCAACATTCTCCCCCTTTTTGATGATGACAAAACATATAAGTTATTTAAAACAAATGGGAAAGGAGCTTGGAAGCTCCCCCTCAAATTATGCTATGTATAAAGAAATGACTATACATAAAGCATAAAAACATAAAACCTACACAAGTAGAAACACAAATAAAAACTAAAGAGGCAAAGCACCAAAACAAACTAGCTTTTTCTCCCCCATTTTGTCATACATCAAAAAGGGTTAAACAAGATAAAAACGTTTTTCTTCAAGAATCCATAATACAAACATTCAACTCACCACAAATAAAAGAAAATCTAGCATAGTCTAGAGGTTTTGTAAAAATATCGGCAAGTTGAAAATCGGTAGAAACATAATCAATATCAATATCACCTTTCTCATAATGATCCCTAAGAAAGTGATATCTAATGTCAATGTGCTTAGTTTTACTATGTTGATTTGCATTCTTGGTCATATGAATAGTACTAGTATTATCACAAAATATTTTAATGTGATCAAAATGCAAATCATAGTCAAGGAGAGTATGTTTCATCCAAAGAACTTGTGCACAACAAGCTCCGGCTGCACATACTCCGCCTCGGCGGTTGATAGGGCTACCGAATTTGCTTTTTAGAAGACCAAGATACAAGACAATTACCAAAGAATTGACATGTTCCACTTGTACTCTTCCTATCTACCCTACAACCCGCATAGTCGGCATCCGAAAAACTCGTCATTGAGAATTGCTCGGTTTTCAGATACCACAAACCCATTTCAATAGTGCCCTTAAGGTATCTAATTATGCATTTAACCACAATTATATGAGACTCTTTAGGACACGATTGAAAACGAGCACAAAGACAAACACAAAACATAATATCCGGCCTACTAGCCGTCAAATACAACAAACTACCAATCATGCTACGATAAAGCTTAATGTCTACACTTTTACCTTGTTCATCCTTGTCAAGCTTGGTGGTTGTTGCCATGGGAGTTTTACTAGTTCTAGCTCCTTCAAGTCCAAATCTCTTGATAAGTTCCTTTGTGTACTTGGCTTGATGGATGAAGATCCCATCCTTTCTTTGCTTGATTTGGAGACCAAGGAAATAGTTGAGCTCACCCATCATAGACATTTCGAATTCTTCCTTCATGCATGATTCAAAAGCTTGGCAAATAGATTCATTAGTAGAACCAAAATAATATCATCCACATAAATTTGCACAATAAGAATATCATTTTTTACATGTTTTGTAAACAAAGTTGTATCAATTTTTCCTTTCTTAAAACCATTTGAAATTAAAAATGAAGAAAGTCTTTCATACCAAGCCCTAGGGCTTGTTTTAAACCATAAAGAGCCTTGTCTAATTTAAAAACAAAATCCGGATGTGTAGGATCAACAAACCCGGGGGTTGTTCAACATACACCTCCTCTTCAATAAAACCATTTAAGAAGGCACTTTTAACATCCATTTGAAACAACTTAAAATCTTTATATGATGAAAATGCAAGTGTCATCCGTATGGCTTCAAGCCGTGCTACGGTGCAAAGGTTCTTCAAAATCGATTCCTTCGATTTGAGTGTAACCTTGGGCAACTAACCTAGCTTTATTCCTAACAACGTTACCCAATTCATCCAACTTGTTCTTAAAGATCCACTTAGTACCAATTGTTGGTCTATCGTGGGGCCTAGGAACAAGATGCCAAACTTGGTTGTGCTCAAATTGATTGAGTTCCTCTTGCATGGCTAGCAACCAATATGAATCGGCCTCGGCTTCGAGGACGTTCTTGGTTCAACATGAGAAATAAAAGCATAGTGCCCACAAAAGTCATGATGTTTAGAGCGAGTGGTTACCCCTTTAGATACTTCACCTATAACGAGGTCCTTGGGATATGTGGATTGTATCTCCAATCCTTTGGAAGTTGTTGAGTAGGCTCTACTTCAATTGTTTGAATTTCATTTCCTTGAGCCTCTTCTACTTTAGCTTCACTTCCTTCATCATCCTTTGGCTTGCCTCCAATGGTAGGTGAATCCTCCAAGGTAACTTTCTCCAAACCTTCATCCAAAGAATCTATTTCTACAACATTCTTAACAAACAAGTTAGATTCTTCAAACTTCACATGAATAGACTCTTCAATAGTTAAAGATGACTTGTTAAAAACTCTATAGGCTTTACTAGTGTTGGAATAGCCAACAAAAATTGCTTCATAAGATTTAGCATCAAATTTTCCTAAGTTATCTTTTGTATTTAAAATAAAGCACTTGCATCCAAAAACTTTAAAATACGATACATTAGGTTTTCTCTAAAAATAGATCTCAAAAGACGTTTTAGAAGTATTTTTACATAAGAAAACACGATTTGATATATAGCATGATGTATTAACGGCCTCGGCCCATAAATAATGTGGGAGACCATATTCACTAAGCATTGTCCTAGCCATCTCTTGTAATGTTCGATTTTTCCGTTCAACTACTCCATTTTGTTGTTGTGGATCTAGGACAAGATAGTTCATGCTTAATTCCTTGTTCTTCACAAAAAGTGGTAAAGGGTAGGTTAATGAACTCACCTCCTCTATCACTTCTTATTCTTAAAATTGAAGAATCTTTTTCCTTTTCAACTCTTTTCTTAAAGGCTTGAAAATGTGAAAAGGCTTGATTTTTGTGTTCCAAAAAGAAAACCCAAGTAAAACGTGAAAAGTCATCAACCAAAACAAATGCAAACCGATTCCCGCTTAGACTTTTGGTTTGAGTAGGACCAAACAAATCCATATGGATTAATTCCAAAGGACGTGATGTCATGTATCCTTAATTGACTTGAAAGAAGACTTGGTTTGTTTCCCAAATTGACATGCGTCACAAACCCGGTCCTTTTCAAAATTCAAGCAAGGATACCCTTCACCATTTCCTTTGTGTTTAACCTAGATATATGGTCAAAAGAAATGTGGCCTAATCTTCTATGCCACAACCAAGAGTCATCATCGAGGGCTTTTAAAGAAGTAATATTACAAGACATATTAGACATATCAATCATATAAACATTGTTTTCACGAAAACCGGAAAATACCAAGTATTAGATATTCTATCAATAACTTTACAAACTACATTATCAAAAATAACATCAAAACCTTTATCATAAAGTTGACAACACTCAAGAGATTATGCTTGAGGCCATCAACTAAAACAACATTTTCTATTAAAGGGGATGTACCAGTTTAACATACCAATACCGATGATTTTTCCCTTGGCATCATCTCCGAAGGTGACGGTGCACCTTCATGGCATCTTGATAGGGTTGCAAAGTTGTTGATGTCCCAAGTCATGTACCTTGAGCAACCACTATCAAGATACCACAACCCTCTACGTCTTTGAGCCTTGGAAGGTACCTACATCATTTAGCAAAATTGTTGACTTTGGTACCCAAATTTTCTTGGGTCCTTGAAAGTTAATGTTGCGAACCCAAACATTATGATGTGAAGCATTAAGTCTATCATAGCAAAACTTAACTAAGTGACCTTACGGCCACAATATGAACATGAAAACACTTTACCATATATGAATGCATGATGTGTGTGTGAAGTGTGAGCATGTTTAGGACGTTTGGCATGATGTAGAGGTTATGAGGTATGAACATGAGCACGAACATGAGTATGAGCATGAGATTGTTTCTTAGGGCTTATTTCTTAGGAAACATAGCCTCAAGTCTATTTTTATCAAATCACTTTTTTAAAACTACTCCTAAAGAATCAATTTCTCTTTTAGCATGGTAATTTCAATTTTATCAACTTGTGGAAACTTACCTTTACAAGAAATTTTATAGTTGTCAAAATCTTTTTTGGGTGGAAACAAGAGTGGAAAGTAATTCATCTTTTTCTTTAACAAGAGTAAAAACTTGATGATTAAGAGAATCATTTTCCTTTTTCATTTTTAAATACTTTTTTTTAGAAAATCATAGTTGTGTTGAGAGTTCTACAAATGCTTCTCCTAATTCATCCTTGGAAAGTTCATCATTAAGAGAAGTGGTAGGGGTTACCTTGCTTGTGCTTTCATTTGCCATGAAGCACATGTTAGCGGTGTCAATTTCCTCCTCGGATTCGCCCTCGGAATCCCATGTAGCCTTCAATGCTTTCTTCTTGTAAGGCTTCTTGGAGGTGGAGGGCTTCACTTTATCCGGGCACTCCGCAACAATGTGACCCGGTCTTTGGCAATTGAAACAAATAATTTTCTTTCTTCTTTGCCTCCTTGCCATCTCCTTCTTCCTTGAAACTTAGCCTTGTTGTACATCCTCTGGACGTTCTCACAAGAAGTGAGAGCTCTTCGTCATCTTCTTCTTCATTGTCTTCGTCGGAGTGTGTGGATTGACTTTTGAAGGTAATTGTTTTCTTCTTGGAAGGAGCCATGTCCTCCCTAGCTTTTCTCTCCATCTCATGGGTTTTGAGGTTCCCAATGAGACCAATTAGCTCCATCTCCTACTTGTCATTGAGTTCCTTCAAGGTAGTTGCTTTTACTTCCCATGAAGGAGGAAGAGCTCGGATGATCTTTCTTACTCTTTGGTCGTTGTCGAGAGCATCACCTAAAGAAGAAAGTCCATTAGTGATCTTTGTAAATCTTGTAACCATATCATCTATGGTTTCATTCTCTTGCATGCAAAAGTTCTCATATTGGGACCGAAGAAGGTCTATCTTAGCCCTCTTCACTTGTGAAGTCCCCTCATGTGTCACTAGCAAGTGTGTCCAAATCTCAAATGCGGATTTGCAATGGATGACTCTAGCAATGTCATCATCATTGAGGGCTTGAAGTAGTGCATAATGAGCCCTAGCATTGGCATCAAACTCCTTAGTCTCAATTTCGGACCAAGTGGATTCATCACCGGGGGTGCACTAAAGGGTTTGGTCACGGCCTTTGCAACTCGACTTCCTAGATATTGCAAGAAAACGGTCATCTTAACCTTCCATATGGGAAAGTTAAGTCCATCAAACTTAGGAGGGGTCTTAATTCCATCGGCCATTTTTACTAAGTGGAAATGAATGAAATGATTAGCAAAAATAGGATCTCTCTAAGGTTGTTAAGCCAAGAGCCTAGAGACCTATGCTCTGATACCAATTGAAAAACACCTAGAGGGGGGTGAATAGGTGTAAATGCTAATCTAACAATCCTTTTAAACAATTATGAATGAATGGTGCAACGATCACTCAAAACAAGACTAAGAGCCGAATACCCGGTGAAGGGTTCTGAACTCCTTCCTCGTGATTCCTCTAAATAAGAGTTGGAGGTGCGTATTGCAATCTTGTTGTATGAGTTATGATCGACAATATATCAAGAAATGAATAATATGCAATGATGATGTGCACACAAGATATATCACAAGTAATGAAAGCAATATCACAAGCTAGAAACAATGAGTAAAGGATAGCAATGAAAGTAAAGAGAAATAGAGAGCAAGAGCAAAAGACAATCGCAAACACAAGTATTTGTTTCGAGGTTCGAGCCACCGCTCTACTCCCCGCCTTCACCTCCGTGAAGGGTTTCCACTATCCACCGAGGACTATTACAAGGTCTACCGAAGACCCGGAGTACCGAACTTCACCACTTACAAGAACTCTACCAAAGAGTTATCTCCACAAGAGGAACACAAAGAACAAGTAACTAAGTGATCACAATAATGATCACAAACTCTTTACAACACTTCTCTTTTACAACTCCTTATAGAATGAGGATTGGAATTTTTGGCTCTAAGAAGTGTAGTGAGAAAAACTCAGTTGTAGAATGATCTTTGCTAGAAACACAACTGAAAACAAGCTCAATAATGAATAGGAAAAAATGGAGAGCTTAAAACTTTTCTTCTCTTTTTAAAACTTTGAAAACTTAAGGATTTTTCTTGGTATGTTGCAAGAGACAATTCTCCTCTATTTATAGGGAGAGAAAGGGATTAAAACACTTTAAAATAAAGCTTATTTGATCAGAAAATAATCCCTAAAGTTCAGAGAAAATCTGCCACAAAACAAACCAAAAACATATTTCAGAAATTCACCAAAGAGGAAAGAGCCGTTGGGCAGCAGCAGGCTTGGCGGTCGACCGGACCGGTCGGCCGTCCGCCTTGCTGGCAAATAGCCGTTGGGCTCGGGTCGACCGCCCGGTCGACCGGCCTCTAAAATGAAACACAGTTTTCTGAAGGCAGTCGACGGGCGGTCAACCCAGAAAACCCGAGAGCAAAACTGCTTTAAGTCGGTCGACCGAACGGTCGGCCGACAGACATGCACAAGCGTGCACGTCCTGGATACAAGATCGGTCAACCGGTCCGATCGGCGGTTTAGCCTGAAACAGAAAAACTGGGAAGAAATTTTGAACTTGAAAAAAAAACTTTTTTGAAGATAATTTTGTAGGTATATGAAGTTAAGTATCATGTTGTAAAAGATAGTTATACATGGTGTAAACAAGATATAGAATTTGTAAGGATTTTGGAATCATGTATAAGAATCAAGGCATGAACTTAAAAACAAATATCAAACTAAAAACTGTATTTTGAAAATGTGTGTGTGTATCCTAGAGCCAATATTCTACAACCTCAAACTTTAACAAACTATTTCTTACATTGGTTCTAATTGACTACAAGGTCTTCAAGTGGGCTTCTCCATATGTGATCTTGTAAAGCTTGATACTTGAGCCCAAATTGAGGTGACTTGAGTCAAAACATCTTCCTTTAGGGAAGAATGCTCGTAAAATCATTAGAACCCTGAAACACACTAAAACAACAAACATGATTAGTGTAAATAACTATATATATTTTGTGACCATCAAAACACACTAAAACGGGTGATTGTAACCTGGGGCCAACACATTGTGCACACCGGTCGACCGGGACGGTCGACCGGCAGAAAGAGCAGAGCTCTCTGTTTGTTCCGATCGACCGACAGAGAGTGGTCACTCTCTGTTTGGGACTTCGGTCGATCGGCCCGGTAGACCGCTTTCCCAACGGTCAGAAATATGACCGTTGGCGGTCGACGGCCCGGTCGACCGACAGCAGTCAGAATCTGCTGACAGATTCCAATGGCTATTTTTTGGTTTGTCTTTTGTTGGGGCTTCTCCTAACGAATATGTTGGCATGTTTAACCCTGTTTTCATCTCCTATAAATAGTGGGAGTGTTTTACAACTCAAATACAACATTTACAAGAGTAAAATGAAAATTTCTCAAAGTTTAGCCTTTTAGCAAAAAGAATTTTCTTGAGCCAAATTCTCAATCCTTCGTGTTTTAGCTTGAAGCTTTCTCTTCCACTTCTCTACTTGTTTTAGCACCACACAATCCCTAAAGTTTCATCTTCTCATCTTGGTTATAGGATTGTGCAAGTGAGCTTTGTTGTGGTCAAGTGTTGATCACTGTTTCCTCATATTGAGAAGTTTAGAGGTTGCGGCCTCAAGCGATCTGGTGAGCTCTAAGTCGGTGTTGCGGCACCGTGAGAAAGCACAAGTGTGTCCGAAGAGTTCTAGTGAGAACTTGTATTGACGATCTGGTGGGATCAAGCATAGTGGAAATCCTTCATCGTGTTGAATGCAGGGACGTAGAGTAATGGCTCGAACCTCAAAACATATTCTCGTGCTTGCGATTGTCCACTTATCTCTAAACTCTCTCTCTCTCTCTCTCCTTTACTTGCATTATTATTTGTATGCTTCCTTGCAAGTTTTAATATTGTTGTTGTTTATTGTTAATTAGTTTTTAATCCGCATTTTGCCACTTAGTATAGCCATCACTTATTCACCCCCTCTTGGCGATTTCACTTTGTGTGTTAATAGTGTTGCTGATTCAGCGTCGTTCTAACTGGCAGCACCTAGTGCTAAAGTTTTTAGCCGCGAGGCTAGAACTAATGCACTTATTGCTAAGAATCTTAGCCGCAGGTTAGAAATGAAGCACCACTGAGTGCGAACAGCGAGGCTAGTTTAGCTTCGCTCAAGAAAGGAGCTCTGCATAGCAAAGCTAAGCTCGCTTTCAAAAGCAGAGATAAAATAGTGGCTTCGCTTTGCGAATCTACTCTTTCAGAAGAAGCGATCCTAACTTCGCCTATAGAGAAAAAGAAAACTTTGAAGGCTAACCTCAGGGTTTCTCAACCCAAGCGGACTAACATTCAGTTTTCCCGAGTCTCTATGTTAGATCAGCTAGATTCAGGTAACACAGACTTGTGGGATTATCTGAGCAACAAGTGAAAACTCCGCTTCGAAGAGCCAGTTTACATCTCGCCATCCTACTGCGGACAAGCGGAGTGTCAACCTGTGATGGTACATTCCATCCACTGTTGTTTGGGACCAATTCCCACAAACTCTCCTCCAAGCCAGCAATTGGTGTTCAACCGATTGTCAGTCTAAACTTCTAAGAAGCCCAAGTCTCAAAAGAAAAAGACAGTGAAAGTGCCTCACTTCGCAGCTGCCTCTGTCAACATGATAAACAAAGAAAAGGATTTGCTACGATCTCAAAGAAAGAAACAAAGGGTTCACACTCCCTCATTCAGTTCTCCAGGGCCCGACTATAGCCCCGTCTTAAGTCAGGTTTTGGTCGAACAAAAGGGTGCCTTTCAAGGTACTCATTCTAGGGTAACAATACGCTATAATATGGACAACCTTCTTCCTCAGAAGCTATGTCGCTAGAACCATTGAGACACCATTTTAAATAGTCTAATGATGAAGAAGAAGCCAGCAGCTACGCTTCCTCCACCACCATCAGCTCTATGCTGGCAGGGTTCGAATCAGCCAACATGGCTGATAACAACAATGATATTGAGCTCCATCATCGCATGGAGGCACAGGAGAAAACTTCTATGGCCCAGCAAGAAGCCTTGAACAACATCCAACAAATATTAGCTCAGCTCTTGACAAACCGGACAATGATAACACAACCAGTAGTAATCAAAATGAGGAGAACAACAACAATGAACCTCCTAAGACCGATCATTCAAAGGAGGGCTCCTCAATTGATGCGAAGTGATCAAAGGCATCCAAGCTCAGATCGCATCCCTGGCCCAAAGGGATGAACTGAAGAAAGTAGGGACAGTCTGTCCTTACCCCTTGGAATGGGATTCGGTCCCATATCTGCCTGAAAAACAACTAGAGGGGGGGTGAATAGGTGTAAGTGCTAATCTAAGAAACTTAATGCAAACTAAGTGCGCTAAATGCGAAAGCTAATGCAAATTATGCACAAACTAATACAATACAACAAGTGTAGCCGAATTTCCCTTGCGAGGCTCTGGACTAACTCCCCTTGATTCCCCTTGAAATGGGTTGAGGTGCTATGTGAAGCTCTTGTTGGATGAGTATAAGTTAGGCACACACACACACAAGCAATCCAAGCAATATGAAATACACACAATCAAGCCAAGCATATAATAGATATGACAATAAGAAATGCAAGGCACAACACAAGCAATATATGATATGAATGAATCAATGCTCAACACAAGCAAGTATGATATGATGATATGAAGTATGATGCTTTGCACAATATAAATGAGAGAGAGTTAGAGAGACAATGGATCAATACGCAAACACAAAGATTTGTTTCGAGGTTCGAGCACCTTGCTCTACATCCCCGCCTACACCACCGTGTAGGATTTCCACTATCTCAACTCCCACCGAGGGAACCTCTACCAAAGAGGATTTCTTACAACTCTAGGAGTACCAAACTCCTCTCTCAAACAACAACCTCCACCGAGGCCAACAACAACCAACAACAACACCTCTACCAAAGAGGCTCACAACCAATCTCAATCACCTCACACTTGAGGGATACAAACCAATCACCCGATCACCTCTACCTAAGAGGGATACAACAAGAATAAGGGTGTACAACTTAGAGGTTACAAACAACAACCTCAAAACTCTCTCTTTCTTTTTTTTCCACAAAACAAAGATCCTAATAGTTTAGGATAGTATGATATAACTCAAGTGTGGAATCAAAGTGTTTTTGGAAACAAGCAACAAAGAAAAACTACTTGGGAAATCTCTTGTATAAGATAGAAAATGAAATACCAAATCAAAATCCCAAACCTAGTTTTCTTTGATTTTCCAAAAACCAAAACAAATAAAGATGAGAAGTTTTTTTGCACTTAAAACTCTTTTGAAAACTCTTTTAAACACTTCAGAAAACTGATAATTTTTCTCTTAAAAAACTTGGCTAAAATCCCCAAAGAGATGGGGTTTATATAGCCCCTATACAAAACTAGCCGTTAGGCTGAGTTGGCAGTCTGACAGACTGCCGGTCGACCGGTCCGGTCGACCGCCAACGGTCAAAAATGTGACCGTTGGGCAAAAGCGGTCGACCGGCCCGGTCGACCGATAAAACCCGAGAGCAGAGCTCTCAACTCGGTCGACCGTCCCGGTCGACCGTGTCTGTGCCTAACAGACGTGCACGTCTGTGCACATCGGTCGACCGGAACGGTCGACCGGCCCTTGGTGCGGTCGACCGTCACGGTCGACCGACCAGCCTGTCAGCACAAAACAAGGTCAGAAAAATTTGGGAAAAATATTTTATAAAAACTTTTTATCATTTCTGAAAATTCCATAAAACTTGTTTTATCATTTTATGTTAAAACATAAACATGTGATAAAAATTTCAAGACAATATATCAACATATCAATTCATTTTTTAGTCTTGCAAATTTTATCAAAAACAAAACCTTGTATTTTGTCAAACTTGATTTTTCCAAAACATGAATAGGATAGTCAAAATAAGTTTGTTTACCAAGTTTAAAGCATGTATGTATATCTAGACCATATCTAATATACATAAGTATAAGGTAAACTTGTTTTGATCTATTATTCATGAAAACCAAAAACCAAATCATGAAACGTGTGTGTTTTGTGTTCACTTGAGCATATCAACTAAACTAAGCTTTACAAATGGATCTAAAACTCTATCTAAACTAGGATACCTAAGTCTTCTTGACGATCTTCATCTTCAAGTAGACTTGCTCCAAAACTCCGTGATTCTCCAAGTACAAAGGTATGATCTTTAAGCTTTGGCACCGGAATCATCATGAATAGCTTCTAATCATCTTGTTGAAGCTAATCACCAACTAATATCCTGTTAATGATCTGAAACTTAGAAACACAAGAATATTAGTAAACATAACTACATGAGTGTTGATCATCATCAAAACTAGAGTGGAAGGCCATTGGGCCAACAATCTCCCCCTTTTTGATGATGACAAAACTCATGGAGTTATATATGCATGGATTAAAGATAAGCTTCAAGGAAGCTCCCCCTTAACTCATGCATAGGGATAAACAACAAATATATGCAATGAATATTAAACATGAAACATGCGTATGCATAAACAATAAATGGTTCTAGATATCAAATGGAATATTCAAAACAAAATAAGCTCTAGATACCAATTACAAAGCAAACTCTATATATCAATTAAACTTAATATTCTTGAGATTAAAACATAATATATGCATATAAAACATAAGCATGCATATAAAAAACATGTACCAATCATGCATAGAAGTAATTTGAGTTTTATGTATGCATGTTAAACTCTCAAATAATTCTCCCCCTTTTTGTCAATCATCAACAAAGGGGTAAACAATCAAAACCATAGATAAAATGAGGGGTAAAAAATCTTTCTCCCCCTTTTTGTCAATCAAAACAATGCAAACAATGTTCTCCCCCTTTTTGTCTAAAACAAAAACAAAATCAATAATGGGTGACTACAAACATGATATCAATTAAAAAATATGTCAATGAAGCATCTTGATACCAATAAACAAGGATCAATATATGTTATATGCTATATACATTCATGAAGAGGAAGACGCTAAGTTAGCTTCCCTACACATATGCATTACATGAAGAAAGGATGACAAGCCCCAATTCACATAACACATATTATGTAATGAATAAGAGGAGATGTGAAGCTCCCCCTACACACGTATATCATATAAAGAAGAGTTGTCAAGCTCCTCAATTTATAATATACTCAACATGAATCTATATGTAAGAGAGATGTTAAGCTCTCCTTGCATATAGGAAATACAAATCAAAACTTTGAATATATTCTTTAAACAACATATGAGATACCAATTGTAATTAAACATAAATCTTGAATTCCTAAAACATGAATCTCGATACTAAATGTATTCAAAACAAATTTTGAATTTCTTAAATATGATACCAATTGTAAATATTTTACCAATTGAAAAGATTTTACATAGAAACATTGATACCAATTGTAAGAATTGTTCATTTTACCAATTTGATGTTGATATCATATGTTTAAAATAACAACTTTTAATCATAAAGTGTGGGAGTACAAATACCAATTGAAATACAAAATCAAATTTTCTCCCCCTTATGAAATACAAACTAAAGTCATGCATAGTCTTGATAACAATTTAAAAGTAATCAATTTAAACAAATTGAAACTCAAGCACTAGCATAAACACAAACATATATATGTATGAAAAATAGATACCAATAGAAATTGATATACTTGGAATTTAAAGCATACATACATACAAAACATATATGAGTATACAAGAAGATCAAAATGATACCAATTGAAAGAGTTCAATGATACCAATTGACATAACAATAAGTTCAAGTGTATACATCATATTCTCTACCACCCAATCATAATTCAAGTTTTAAAGATTTTCAATTTAGGGCATACATGAACATGATCTCCCATCCTACCGCCCTTAGGATGGTAGGGGTTTTCAAAAATAGATTTGAAAATATAGCTTAGTTTGAAAATCACTACCAAATTGAAGAACATCGCAACTAGTTAAATGGAAAACTTGTTAACTAGTACGAAATCCTTCAAGCAAGGAATAAAACACAAATGAAATTCACATGATAATCATCACTCTAACCAATAAAGCATAACTCATGAGAAACAAAACATGAGCAATAGATATGAGTGTACAAATAATGTGTGAAGATCATAATCATGAACAATATTTCATTAAGCTTAATTATTCCTTAAAACATAATTCCATCAAAAACATGAAAAATCATATAAAACTACTTATTTAATCTTCAAGGCATATGTATGTCTAATACAAGCTAAAATATACATACATATCCAAAACTCAACGAGTCCACTAAATATATATTCATGAAGGCACGTGGCTCAAAAAGATGTATATGTATAAGATTAGTTTGAACTAGATAGACATATACATGAAGTTAAATATTGACACAAAAACATCAAAACATGAAAATCTAAATCTTTACATTAAATCAATTTTCATTTCAAGGTATATGTATGTATTGTCAACACACTAAGTATACATACATATCCCTAAATACAAATGAGTCCATAAGTAGATTTGCATGAGAAACAAATGACTCAAGGGGTATACATGTGTATCTTAATGTTTTGGCAAAATGCACATATACATGAAATGGAAACTCATATTCATCAAAACATATTCAAAAATGGGAATACAAGTTTAAAATGTATGAATCATCAAAACTAGACTATACTAGCACATCTAATGGGTTCAAATAAGCATTCAATTCCAACTATATATAGATTTATTTGTAGCCCATCCTATGTACAAGTATGTAACTAGTCTTAATGAAAACTAACACTTAAACATATATTCAAAACATGAAGCATCAAAAACACATATAAAAATCATCATGATAAAAGTCATCATGGAAAACTAAAATATGATTATTATGTGAATTCACATGTATTAGATTCATGATGTACATTATAGCTCAAACAAAAGTGAGAACACTAATTATGGGTTCATATAAGCATGTGTGTCTCAAATACTATATATGTATGTCAAGGATCTAATAAACATGGAATGAACATACTAATCCATAGACATCAAAAACATGCTATAAACAATGAATATTAAAAGCATGTAAACAATAAATGGGAGTAAAGGATTGTTACCAAAACCGAAGAAGCAACTCTCCTTGTCTCCAAAGCATGGTGGTCCTCTCCACCAAACCTTCCCTTGAGAGTGATGCATCCATATGATTTCCTTTAAGTCCGGAACGCATCCACTCCAAGGTGTCATCACTCTCACGTCATGTGAGAGCCCACACCTACATCAAAAATAATAGGAGGGGTGGTCTTTGGTACCCATACTCTTTTGGGTCCATGGGGGTTAGTCTCATTTCTAACCCAAACAAAGTTCTTTGCTAAATTTGGAGTATGTAATCTATCATAACAAAATTTAGCAAGGTGGCCCTTACGTCCACAATGTGTACATGTGTACACATGAGCATACATGTGTTGATGGTGTCCGTGTGAAGCATGTGTATGCTGTGATGGGTGTGCATGCGTAAAAGTTGGAACTTGTTTCTTTCGAACCAAGGATTCCAAGCGTGTATGTTTCTTGGCACATTGGCTCATAGTGGAGCCCAAAAATTCTACTCTCTTCTTTAGCATACAAATATCATCATTAATCCTAGAAGAAGAGGTACATGCATTAGGTAGACTAGATGAAGAAGCTACACTAGCATGGCAAACATGTGCATCAATCTTATTTTGTAAAAATTCATTTTTCTTTAAACATGCATCCAAATCTTTAGAAATTGAAGCAATCTTAATTTTCAAAGAATCATTTTCTTTTAAAACAAAATCAACTTTTGAAGACAAGTTTTCATTTTTCTTCAAAAGAACATGGCAATCATTTTTATTTTTCAAAAAGTTATTTTCTTTAAGTGCAAGATCAAGTTGAGATTTTAATGAATCCCTCTCATTATGGACCTCAACCTTTTCTTGCAAAACTCAATCAAGTCTAGAATGCAAACACTTATTTTCTTTTTCAATTTCTAGACTTTTCTTTTTCAAAATCTTATATTTTTCAATTAGTTTTTCACAAACAATGGAAAGTTCTTCATTCAAAGCATGGGCATCAATATGATCATTTGAAGAACTAGCATCATCATCACTATCTAATGGAGTTTCCGAGTGTACCTCAAGGGAGTCATTCCCTTGGACCATATAGCATTGTGTTGGCTCGGATTCTCCGCTAGATTCCTCTTCTTGGATTGGCAATTGAAGCTTGGAGGTGGTGGTGGTTGTCAATTTGTTCCACACTACAAAAGCGGAATCAAAGTTAGAAACACATAAAAGATATTCTTTAGGCAAAGTGCTTCTAATAGCCTCTAGGGCTTGTGCATTGGCCCTTATATGATCACCATTACCAAGATAGCATTTCTTGGTAGCGGCAAGAAAGACATGCAAACCTAGGGTTTTTAGGTACATGGACATCCTATACTTCCAAACATCAATGTTGGAAGGGTCAAAACTAGGTGGGGTCATGAAGTCCATGGTATAAACTAAATATGTGCAAACAATCAAATGCAAATGTAGATTAGCAAGCAAATGGATCACTCCTAGGATGTTAAGCCTAAGTATCAGGAGCACTAGCTCTGATACCAATTGAAAAACACCTAGAGGGGGGGTGAATAGGTGTAAGTGCTAATCTAAGAAACTTAATGCAAACTAAGTGCGCTAAATGCGAAAGCTAATGCAAATTATGCACAAACTAATACAATACAACAAGTGTAGCCGAATTCCCCTTGCGAGGCTCTGGACTAACTCCCCTTGATTCCCCTTGAAATGGGTTGAGGTGCTATGTGAAGCTCTTGTTGGATGAGTATAAGTTAGGCACACACACACAAGCAATCCAAGCAATATGAAATACACACAATCAAGCCAAGCATATAATAGATATGACAATAAGAAATGCAAGGCACAACACAAGCAATATATGATATGAATGAATCAATGCTCAACACAAGCAAGTATGATATGATGATATGAAGTATGATGCTTTGCATAATATAAATGAGAGAGAGTTAGAGAGACAATGGATCAATACGCAAACACAAAGATTTATTTCGAGCTTCGAGCACCTTGCTCTACATCCCCGCCTACACCACCGTGTAGGATTTCCACTATCTCAACTCCCACCGAGGGAACCTCTACCAAAGAGGATTTCTTACAACTCTAGGAGTACCAAACTCCTCTCTCAAACAACAACCTCCACCGAGGCCAACAACAACCAACAACAACACCTCTACCAAGGAGGCTCACAACCAATCTCAATCACCTCACACTTGAGGGATACAAACCAATCACCCGATCACCTCTACCTAAGAGGGATACAACAAGAATAAGGGTGTACAACTTAGAGGTTACAAACAACAACCTCAAAACTCTCTCTTTCTTTCTTTTTCCACAAAACAAAGATCCTAATAGTTTAGGATAGTATGATATAGCTCAAGTGTGGAATCAAAGTGTTTTTGGAAACAAGCAACAAAGAAAAACTACTTGGGAAATCTCTTGTATAAGATAGAAAATGAAATACCAAATCAAAATCCCAAAACCTAGTTTTCTTTGATTTTCCAAAAACTCAAAACAAATAAAGATGAGAAGTTTTTTGCACTTAAAACTCTTTTGAAAACTTTTTTAAACACTTCAGAAAACTGGTAATTTTTCTCTTAAAAAACTTGGCTAAAATCCCCAAAGAGATGGGGTTTATATAGCCCCTATACAAAACTAGCCGTTAGGCTGAGTTGGCAGTCTGACAGACTGCCGGTCGACCGGTCCGGTCGACCGCCAACGGTCAAAAATGTGACCGTTGGGCAAAAGCGGTCGACCGGCCCGGTCGACCGATAAAACCCGAGAGCAGAGCTCTCAACTCGGTCGACCGTCCCGATCGACCGTGTCTGTGCCTAACAGACGTGCACGTCTGTGCACATCGGTCGACCGGAACGGTCGACCGGCCCTTGGTGCGGTCGACCGTCACGGTCGACCGACCAGCCTGTCAGCACAAAACAAGGTCAGAAAAATTTGGGAAAAATATTTTATAAAAACTTTTTATCATTTCTGAAAATTCCATAAAACTTGTTTTATATTTTATGTTAAAACATAAACATGTGATAAAAATTTCAAGACAATATATCAACATATCAATTCATTTTTTAGTCTTGCAAATTTTATCAAAAACAAAACCTTGTATTTTGTCAAACTTGATTTTTCCAAAACATGAATAGGATAGTCAAAATAAGTTTGTTTACCAAGTTTAAAGCATGTATGTATATCTAGACCATATCTAATATACATAAGTATAAGGTAAACTTGTTTTGATCTATTATTCATGAAAACCAAAAACCAAATCATGAAACGTGTGTGTTTTGTGTTCACTTGAGCATATCAACTAAACTAAGCTTTACAAATGGATCTAAAACTCTATCTAAACTAGGATACCTAAGTCTTCTTGACGATCTTCATCTTCAAGTAGACTTGCTCCAAAACTCCGTGATTCTCCAAGTGCAAAGGTATGATCTTTAAGCTTTGGCACCGGAATCATCATGAATAGCTTCTAATCATCTTGTTGAAGCTAATCACCAACTAATATCCTGTTAATGATCTGAAACTTAGAAACACAAGAATATTAGTAAACATAACTACATGAGTGTTGATCATCATCAAAACTAGAGTGGAAGGCCATTGGGCCAACACTGCCAAAGTTCAAGCCACCAACGCTACACTCGTATGACGGCAAGAGCTCGCCAAATCAGTACATTTACTACTTTCGATCGCAAACTGGTAATGTAATAGGTAATGATGCTATTATGACCAGACTGTTCATCGGCATCCTCAAGGGGGTAGCCTTTGATTGGTTAGGAGTCTCCCCGTGAACTCCATCAATTCCTGGCTCGACTTGGAAACCCGATTTATCTCCTGATTCTACGAGGATGATACCGAGGTGACCATGAACACACTCCTTTTGACAGTCCAAAAAGAAGGAGAATCTATATGGGATTACATAGAGAGATTCCGCAATCTTTCTCGTATGTGCCCTACAAGCATGCCTTTGCCTATGTTGCTTCAGACATGTAGGTATAACTTTCTCGACAAAGTGAAAGTACACATGGGAGCCGTCAAAGCCCACACTTGGAAGGAACTTATTGAACAAGCCGAGATAGCTGAAAAATCAGCTAAAAAGTTTGAAACCCCAAAAGCAGGTGGGGAATCAACAGCAAAAGCTATGACACGACTGAATCTTCTGATACATCAGCATTAAAAGTATATGGAGGAACTCAATCAAAGAAAGGTAACTCCAACAGGACTTTGGAGTATCAGAGACAATACTCCTTCAAAGATGAGCATGTGGTGACACTTGTCTACTTGCTCAACAAAAGCAACAAGCTCAAGTTGCCAGAGGCTAGACGCCCAGACAAAGTGGGACGAACGAACAATCCCAGCTATTATCTTTTATATAGATTGGTTCATCATCCTACTTGTAGGTGCAATGCCTTTAAGGACAAAATCCAAGTGCTGATTCAAGCAAGTGTTTTGACTCTGAAGTCAGAACATAAAAGGGCCACTGCCTAACCCTTATCCTGATAGAGAGTATGGACGTAGTCAATTCTACTTCCAAAAGCTATGGGTCATATCCTATCAACAGTTAAAGCAATGGGACTCAAGCCAGTCCAAAACTAAAGGCAAGTCTTGTAATGTCTCTCGCAGCCGATGACGCTGCACTAGCAACTCCGCTCAGCAGCTCTGAAGAGGAGACAACCATCTCAACCGCTATTTGATAGCCGACAGGTACTAGGTCTGGCAAATAATACTTGCGACAGTACAACCAAACCCCCGACGAGGCACAACATCCAACAACGTCGGAAAATGCGCAGGGGGTTGGAATATGTCATTTCACCAACCAAATGGGGACAACCTTTCATAGTAGAGGTAGTCTACTTGAGTGGAGCTTATCGCCTAGCGAATCCAAATGGTGGCATGCTCCTGATGTCAATCAACGACAGGTGCTATCCATTATCACATTAACACTATATCTCTGATCAAAGAAGTATTATACATGATCATGTTAACATTACACCTCTGATCATCAAGTCGGACTCGTCTGACTGTTTCATCTCCTCAAGAAGTCCGTTTCCCCAGGAGGAATCAATTTCAACCATCTCTTCATTCTTCTTTCAGCAAATCAGTTTAGCTTCACGATGATCTTGAATAAACCGAATTCATCGAAAAAGGTTCGTGATGCATCTTTGTAGGACCTTTCTAGTATTTTCACATTCATGTTCAGATTCGATGATCAGCTTTGAATAGAGTATTAATTATGATGAACAAAAGTGAAACTCTACAAGGAATCTCGACTTATTAAATATATTCCCTGTGAAGTTTGCACGCCATATCTAGATACGAAGATCAGCTGAGAATCAGAGTCTTGATGAACAAAAGGTGATGCTCTACGAGGAATGTCGATTTACCTGACAAATTCCCCATGAACTTTAGACTTAACTCTTTAATCCCTAGTGAGATTTTAGAGGTCACCAGTGGAATACAGAAATGTTCACTTCATGTGACACGATCTGAATCCTTTGGTAAATAAGGCTAGAGGAAAACATTGGCTTTTAAGCCCATTAAAATCCTCAATAACTCATCATGCTTATCATCAGAAAGCAACCTAATGAGTGTGTAAAATAAAAGGAAAAGGTGCATGTGCATATAATGTGATGAAACACAATATAATAATAAAACAATCAGAACATCAAGAACACAATAACATATATGAATATAAATAACAATATTGAAAACATTCTATTTTAGAATCATGTACTACGGTCAGGTGTCTATCACAGTCTATATATCATATGGATAGAGTCAGTCAGTACTAGAGTCCAATGTACAATCAGGTCATGATACAATCAGGTGTCCAATATAACATACATGTATAAGGCAAATACGATCAGTCAGAGTACATTATTATTTATTATGTCAGCGAACACCAATTGCCACCTATAATAGATGCATCTCATACTACGCCTACTACACGTATCAATCAGGGTCCTAAGTTATTGAAACTGATCAGTTGGAGACATTATCCATACTTTAGGTGAGTCCCGTGCTACCTGATACCACGGCCCAGATGCCTGGCGCTGAACCAGGTCGTTCCAACAGGTACTACAACAACTGTGTAATAGTAACAGTATAGGATGTCAGTCATCCCCAGGAACCCTACAGTGGATCTTATCTCGGCTGCGCAACCTGTATTCTAGGTCCACCCAAAATACAGATGATGTCTCCTCCATCAATTTTCTCAATTCCAGTGTAAATTGTCTTGTTACATTATTACTTAAGTCAGTTATAACAATCAATATCTATGTTACCGAGAATACTGGGATGATGCAGTGACAGTAACAGTATAGTAATAGTAAACAGTAATCATTTACACAGTGAACAGTTACAAGAACAGTAAACAGTATCATTAACCGTGTATACGATGAACAATAGGACTGTACATGATGTTATGGTCTAACAATACTTTTCCAGTAACTTTCAGTAATAAAATAAGTCATATACTGTCTAATTGATGTACAATCTCGTCTATCTATACTGCATATAATGAAAACTGATCCATCGACTTATAGTCTCAATAGTCATGTGAACATCAAGTATCAATCAATGTCAAGATATCTGATACGGTAAACTACAAGTCTAATACACCAATAATCAGTTGTCTCATTCTATCAATCTAGAATGATTTTTTATATCCATCTATCTGTCCCAATCAATATAATGGAATAAACACTCAGCTACCTCTAACCAATCATCACTATCTAATCCAATATAATGTCATCAATCCACTCCCACTTTCATTAATCTCAATCACAGATCCAAACAACGTAACAAATTTATTGGATGTCTGTAAATCCACTAGTTCAGGTAAATCCAATCTACACATATTTATCAACCCAAAGTCAACTCCACTCAATCAAGTCTACGGATAATTTCAAGTCCAAGATCCCATTCTTTTAATAAAGAATTTCCTATTTAAATCAGTCACCAATATCCAATTGAGTTCTCACCTGATTTATTACCAATAAAGAAAGATTAAGTCTGCTATCTAGCTCACCCAAGTACCCATCCAACCAATCAAATTCAAAATCTAAACCGATCACAGTTAAGTTTCACCACAAAATAATTTCAAATCCAAAATGATAACAAATTCACTTGAAATAATAGAATACTAACATCTCAGCATCAAAATATAGAGTCTATATACATTGACATCAGGGATTATTTCAATTCTTCATCATAAACATACTATGCTCTTCCATAGTAAAATGATCCATGACTACCACTACTTTAAGGTATATCAAAAGTCCATCATTCAAACTACTCTGATTCAAATCCCAATTTCAAGTCATAGTCTACTCCAACATAATCAAATAACCAATTCCAGTATTAGCAGGCCCAATAAATCCAATAATATCAAAATCAATAAAGAGAGACTCTCAATCTCAGTGATAAATGTTGATCCCATAAATAGTGATGATATATATACATATAATCTAAATATCAACTACTGAATACCTAACTCCAAATATCAAGTCAACAGTCTACTGAATATATTTCAATCTCAAAATATTACTACACTGGTACAGATATCATCAAAGTGAACACGGTCATGAATAGTAATTAACATGTATAAGCAATATCAGAACATGGTAACAATTAAACAGCAATATAACTTATTAAAACAAATGAAATGTTCGTTTATAACGGTAAATTGCAATAATACAAAAGTAAACACTCACATGAAATGACGTAGTTTTGGATCTGAATCGTCATCTGGTCTTCACCGCATGAACCGGTACTGATCTTCGGATCATCTCATGTGTCAGTCTTTGAATTACCATTGTATCGGGTCCACAACGAACACGAATCCGGATCGAGTCTGGGTCTCTTGTTACCGGTTCGAACTACACGAGCGAGTCCGCAACGCTGTAGCACGTAACCGTACACATAATAAATACTCACATAATTACATATATACATATACACACATACATGCATGCATACATACATATATTTAAATACTAACACACACTTATGCACCCATCCATGTACACAATAGAACTAACACACAAGCATGCATGTACCAAATACACACACACATGCAATGGTATCACAAACACAGAGAGAGATATACAATACATACACCTACGCACGCAACACAGCACACACACCCACACACACACACACACATCATTACACATAAAATTCTTAGGGAAGGAAATAAAGAGTATAATAAAAGGGGGAGGAGAACCTGAAAGAAGAGGTGGGGACAGGCTGCATAGGAAACTGGAGGTCAGCATGGTGTGAGTTGTTGTGTGGCCCGGCTATTATGACGAAGAGGGGGAAGAGAAAGGATTTGGGTTAAGTTAGAGATTTTAGGATTTGATTTGTTATAGGATTATAAGGTTTTGATTTAGTTGTTAGAATTAAGGATTTAGGTTGTTGGGATTGTGGGCTTTTGGGCTGAGGATTCTTGTGCTCGGCTTTAGAATTTAATAGAAAATTCAAAATGAAATGAAGAGGAGAGTGGGCCGGGTTTTGATTAGGTTGGGCTAAAATAAAAGTAATAGAGGAAGGAAATGAGAGATGGATTTGGGCCAAGGAAAAATGAAATAATAATAATAATAATCAATAATGATTAGAATTTATCCATAACAATGATTTATAATTAATAACAATTATGTTTTAACTCACACTAGGTAACAAATAATAATTGTTACAAGATATATATTTATACACATATCAAAATACTATTATTTACTATTAAATCTAGAATTCTAAAAATAGAGATATTACACGATTGCTATCTCTCATTTTCTCTAACTCTAGTCACTCCTCTAGGTTTATATTGTGCAATCACATTGTAGTGCTTTATCATATTACTTGCTATATTGCTTGGTTTACTAGTTAGTTTTTATTCCGTATTATTTGTCATTGTTCTATAGTTATCACCTATTCACCCCCCAAGTGATTTCGAATATGCCTTACTTTCCCTTCCAGTCTAAGGGAAATGACATCGGAATGGTTCTACTCCCTACCACCCTGCTCTTTTCACAACTCCATAGAGGTCACTAAGGCCTTCCTCACACAATATGCTATTCATCAAGAAGCCAATAAGAGTAGCCAAGGAGACAGACTCAAATCCTACATCAATTTTTTTCACAGCCAGCTCATCAATATCTCCAATTATGGTTAAGAGGCATCCGTGCTCGCATTTACAGCGGGCTGCAGGTTGTTCACCCTTTATACAATTACCTCCTGAAGTACAACGCCGTCAAGATGAGCGAGGCACTCTCCTGAGCGCAACCCTACATCCAGCTAGAGGAGGTGATGAAGGCTTCCTCCAACAACTTCATAAAAGTATAGTGATGATGGAACAAAATCAAAGTCTGCTCGCGAAGCTCCCGACCACGCTCCAGTCAACATTGGGGGCAGCCTCCTTACAGGAAGCTTGCATTTTCTATACTCCCATCAAGTCTAATCCTGAGTTATAGGCCAACAGAGCGGTTCACTTTATTGTAACATCTGATCAATGATGTATTCAACACCTTTAAAGATCAACCGTGGATCAGATGCTAGAAGCCGATCAAACCTAATCCTTCACTGCCTGGGTTGGAGGAGTACTGCTCCTACCACGACTACAAGGGGCACCAAACTATCCACTGCTGGGCCCTCTGAAGATACTTAAATGAACTCATTTAGTAAGGCTTCCTTAAAAAGTATGTCCTCACTCCTGAGACAATTTCTTGGCAACCAAACACATAGTCTTCTCGGGAGCAAAATGTGATCGCCCAGTACAAGGATCGACTGATTTTCCGACTTCCATGCAAACAAAGTACACTCTTTCAAATCTTTCCTTTACGTATTGTATTCATGAGAATAAAATAACTACTTAGTGCTTTACATTTACAGAGAAACCTTCTAGTCATGCACCCTAATGATGGTATTTTCCCTACTCGGGGGCTGCCAAGAAACCCCACATGGATGGGGTGTGCCCATACAGAGGCGGTTCCGACATGCATCCATTTATGCACCCCAATGATGGGATTTTTCCCACTCGTGGGCTGCCAAGGAAACCCCATAGATGGGGTGTGCCTCAGAGGGAGGCGGTTCTAGCATGTATCCAGTCATGCACCCCGATAATGGGATTTCACCCACCCAAAGGCTTCCAAGAGAATCCCCGTGGATGGGGTGTGCCCACATGGAGGCGATTCTGAAATGCATCCAGTTATGTGCCCCGATGATGAGATTTTCCCACTCTGAGGCTGTCAAGAAACCCCAGAGGATGGGGTGCCCAACACGGAGGCGGTTCTGACATTCATATGCATGGATAATGGGATTTTCCCCACTCGAAATCAGATCTGCGATTCTCTACTGATGTGATGTGCCCCCACTCGGAGGATCACATCTGTATAATCTTAGACGGGATGTGCCTCTTGTGAAAGTGTCAACACAGACATGCCTAAGGGCCTTTCTTGGTCATCCTACAGGAGTCAAAACCCTCTGTTTTGGGATTTCTCCCACTCAGATTCCCATTCTACTGCAGGAATTTTTCTCTCTCAGAATATCCGATCTTTCGGTAATGGATGTTCCCCCACTCAGCGCGTCTGTACACTTTTAGACGGGATGTTCCCTGCATGAAAGTGTTAACGTAGACATGCCTACGGGCTTTCTCGGTAATTTTACGGGAGCCGAAACCTTTCGTTGTGGGATTTTCCCCACTCGGAGTCTCCCACTTTGCTGTAGGGGATCCCCTCTCAGAGCTAAGGTTTAGAATAAGATTTAAAGATTGATTGGAAGAGAAGAGAGGAGATAGGGAAGAGGATAGGATAGCTAAGGTTTCACTCCACTAATTTAGGGTTTCTCTAAGCCTTCACATACAAAGAGAGATATTTGGGAAAGAACTCACCATTCACAAATTTTGTGAAAAATTTCACAAACTTCTTAATTGTCTTCTATATTATTTGATACAAGAAGCTTTTTATAGGCTTGTACAAAATTGAAAACAACTCAAAGTAAAAGTCCTAACCAAAATAAAATTACAATTTCAAATTTTAGACACTAAACTCTTAATAAAAATACAACTTTAAACTAAAAAAACTCAAAATAAAGAAACTAAAATACATAAAGTTCTACTACTAGAAAATTGGAATGAGATGTCTTCTCCACCGATGATACATGTGTCATACACGTGGCTTGATATCCACATCACATGGACACGAGACACGAATAGGACACAACAAGGACACAGAGGCACGACTAATTCCTAAGATGTAGGATATAAGGACACGGGGATATAACTATGTTTGTGTGTATTTATATGCATATCAAAATCTGTAGTGATTAGGATGTGTTCTATTAAATTAAATGATAAACAAAATAAAATTTAAATGATTCAACTCCATAGTTTATAATAAAGTAACAACTAAAATAAAATAAAATCTAAAGAAAATTAGTTAGTACCTCACCTAGTAAATGATGTGTTTAAATTTTACTAACATAGTATTTGCTTATGTTGAAGAAACATTCTTTTCATAATTTATTTAAGCTGAGGCAACTAGCACATGATCTTTGGATTTTTACAAAAGCTGACATGATTTTGAAAATGGTGTTGATGGTTTTTTAAAGTCTGACACAGCTTTTAGTATCTGATCGGGTCTTGTAAGTGTCGGTGTCTAACACGTGTCCGACACGGACATGACACTCACTTTGAAGTGTCCGTGCTTCATAGCTGATGTCGCTCCATGAAATACATAAACAAGCATGCACACACAATCTCTGTTCGGTTTACTAGAGAGTTCTTCATTTCTTTCTAGTTTAATAACTCTAAATATATGTATGTGCAGGAGATTATTTTATATTTAATTATCATTCAAATATATGATTTCTTGCTATTTTATTGGCTATATCATACTTTTACCTTCCACATGTCCTAAAACCTGAGTTTATCTGCTGTGTTTCTTTTTTTTTTTTACTTGCAACTTATGTTCATTGTTTCTGATTATTTCAGTGTCATTCTTTTCCTTTGTTTATATTGTTAGATTAGATAATAAGTTAATTGGGCTATTGAGTTTTCATTACTCATAACCTGATACTCGTTTGTATTCTCTATATGTAGTGATAATCTCTCTCTAATAAAACATGCTTTCTAGGATTTTGTTTCTCTACATGGTATCAGATCATCCAAAACCCTAGCTATCATCATCTTCTCTTCTTCTTCTTTTCTTTTTCTCCTCCAAGAACTATCGCCACCCCTCCAGCCCTTGCTGTCTCCTTCCAGGGCCTATCGCCCTTCATCCAGCAACTTTGGCCTCCCTCCAGAGCTCCCCGAGCCTCCCTGAGGCTATCCCAGGCTCCACAGAGCCTTTAACATGCTCAACAAAGCCTGTCCAGGCTCATCAGAATATTTTCTAGGCTCAACAGAGCCCAACAGAGGCTCCTGCCCCTAACAGAGGCATCCTTGAGCTTAGCTAACGTCTTACGAGGCTTCGCTGATGACCTGTGAAGCTTTTTATGCCTCCTGACTACTGCCCTGAGGTATTGTTGAATTGTTTTTATAGCCGCAGATTTCTATTCTTATTTTTATTGTTGATGCTAGATCTAGTTGCTTCCTAGCCTTCCCTGGCTATTTCTAGTCTTCAGAGACTTTCCCGAGACTATTGCTACCTTCGAGTCCTTCATGCACTAGATTAACTTCTGCCGAGCCTTCCCAGGCTATCTCTGAGTCTTTATAGACTCTGCCCAGCCTTTCCAGGCTATTTACGAGCCTTTATAGGCTATTTCTGAGCCTTGCTGCTTCATGATACATCAGTCATGCTCTCTGATGATGTTTTTGATCTGATCTGCCATTTAACTGCTCTTGCGACTCTGATCTGACTGTCTTTGCATCTTCTAGTAATTAAATCAAGTATAATCTAATTTATTATTTTCTGACTACTACTGGTAGTGTCTAGTATTTCTCTTTAATTGGCTAAGATGTCAGATGATACGAGTTCTTCCTCCACTCTGATCTCCTCACCGATCGTTAAGACTTTTGTACCCAAGATCATTTTGAAGACTACGGTGAAGTTGAATGGCTCTAACTACTTATTATGGGCACAAGTTTTTCACATATTTGTTAGCACTCAAAACAAGTTGGCTCACCTCTTTTAATCTTTACCAGCTGTAACTGATCCCACTTATGCAACGTCACTTTCTAGTAACTATTGTGTGATGACATGGCTTCTAAACAGTCTGAAAGTGAAGATTAGTGGTAGTGTCATGTTCTTGACCACTGCTAAGGAGATGTGAAAAACCTTGAAGATGATATATGGGAATGAGAAAAATTCTTTAAGAGTCTTTGAGATCTATGAGCGTCTATTTGAATTCAAGCAGGGAGATAAATATGTACCCGAGTTTTATGGAGAACTCAAGGGTCTGATTGATGAGTTAGAAATGCATCAACCTGTCGTCACTAATACAGCGACATTGAGGGGATATCGTCAAGATCTCGCAGTGTTAAAGTTCTTGTCTGGTTTGAGTCCATCTCTTCGATCCTAGGTGCAGGGTCGATACTAGGAGGAGATAATATACCTTCTTTGACTACCACCTTCTTCAGAGTTGTGCGCATTTCTATTGAGGCTTATGTGATAACTATCGATTGAGCCGTCTATCATGGCCTTAGGACGTGACAGAGATCATGATCATGGTCTTGATTTTGTAGGACTTGGCTAATTTGGAGGAGGTCGTCGTTCCTATGTGGGTAGACAGACTATTGGTGATAAAGGGCCAAGCATTGTAAGTACTGTGGGAGAAATAGCCACATATCTGACAAGTGCTTGGAGAAATTTGATCGACCTGAATGGGCACAACTGGTTGATACTGATACTCTTCCCCTGGTGATATTACCTATACTCCTACCCTTTTAGTGACTCATATTGATATCTCTGTCTATCAAACTGTAGTTCTATTATAGGAGGAGCATGATAGACTACGTCAGTTCGATTTCTCTCAGAGCAATCAGTCCGCGACTCATGCATCTTCTTTAGGTATGAGTCCTTATAATGCCTCTCCTAAAAGGTCTTGGATGTTCTTGTCTCTCGAGAAACTTGAGAGTTGGTTTGAGCAGCTACAAATGTTGTTGTAGGATATCACTGGGTCTATACTGTAAAGTTTCGCCCTGATGGAGCGGTGGATCGCTATAAGGCTATATTCATGGCCAAAAGTTATACTCAGACCTATGACATTGACTATTTCAAAATATTATCGCTAGTTGTCTGGATGAACTCTGTCAAGATTCTATTCTCTGTTATTGTTAACTTATCATGGCCATTGTTTTAGCTGGATGTAAAAAAAATGCCTTCTTATATAGGGATCTTCAGGAGGAGGTTTATATGAAGCAACTTTGAAGTTATGTTTCTCAGGAGGAGAAGAAAGTTTGTCATCTCAAAAAGGCTATCTATGATCTCAAGTAGAGTCCACGAGCGTGGTTTGAGAAATTCAGCATTACAATCTCTAGCATTGATTTTCACATGTTTCACTTAGATCACTATGTCTTTGTTCGGCACACAAAGTCTGACATTGTGGTTCTGACAGTATATGTTGATGATATTTTGCTAACTGGAAGTGATTCAGTTAGGCTACTGGAGACCAAAGAGTATGTTAAGCGCCAATTTGTGACCAAGGACATGGGGAGACCTAAATACTTTTTGATAATTGAAGTTGCACATAAAAAACATAGTGTACTTTTTTCAACAAAAGTATGCTCTGAATCTTCTAGATGAAACATGACTTTTGGGGTGCAAACTTGTTAGCACTCTAATGGAAGTCAATGTGGACCTTATGGCATGATGACAGTCACACAGTTGATGATACAGGAAAATATAAGAGATTGATTGGGAAGTTGATCTATCTCACTGTTGTTAGGCCTTATATAACTTTTATTGTTGTTATACTAAATAGGTTCATGCATCAGTCCAGAGAGGATCATTGATCAGTTGCGCTAAAAATTTTGACTTACATTAAGGGTTGTTTAACAAAAGGTTTGGTGCAAGGTAAACATGGATATGTAGGTGTAGGCTGTCTAAAAATCACTAAAGATAAGTCATCAAAAAGCAGAGGCCAAACTCCAGACGCAGGGCTAATCATAGCCATCACTACAGCGCCAAGACGCGAGGGTCGAAACCCGTGTCTCGGCATCACTGCAGCGCCAAGACGCGAGGGTTAAAACCCGCATCTCAGCATCACTGCAGCGCCAAGACGCGAAGGTCGAAACTCGCGTCTCAGCATCATTGCAGCACCAAGACGCGATGGTCGAAATCTGCGTCTCAGCATCACTGCAGCACCAAGATGTGAGGGTCGAGACATGCGTCTCGGTTATAACTGCCCTCATTATTGGGTCAATTACTGCTCACGTAATGAGGAAGTTAATCCCCCATTATGGAGTATTTTTAGGGGGCACGTCCACCCTGAAGCCTCTATAAATAGCCCCGTTTGCTAGGGAGAAGGGGTCGGTCGGGAAGATAATTCTTAAAAAAGAATTTCACTTGTGAGCTAGAGAACCACCAAGACTTCTACTGAAAAGAAAGAGAGTTCAACTCTTCGAACAACTTGTTGCGTACAAGTTAATCTTTGCCTACAATCTCTTTGAGATTCCTGGTTGACAGGAGCTGTGTTACTCTGTCTGCTATCCAAAGAGAGGATTCCCAAGAGGTCCTGACATTCACCCGGTCAATGAAAAACAAAATTCACTTTCCACCACAACACCAAGAACCCAGCATTAAACAAAGGGGAGATTCAATTGTGAATATCTTCCCTCCCTTGTAGTCAGAGTATTAATCCGTTGTAATCTTTCATTTGATTCAAGGAAACTTTACATGATTTCTCCCTCCAAACAAGAGATGGTGACTCCGCTGGGGATATACTGCTACACTGTCATGCCCTTCGGACTGAAGAATGCGGGGGCTACATATCAGAGAGCCATGAATGCCATTTTCCACAAGCACATGCGTAAAACAGTGGAATACTATGTTGACGACATTGCAGTGAAAAGCCGCGCCAAAGGTGATCACATAACTGATTTGAAGACAATCTTCAACGTCATGCGGGCCCATCAGTTAAGATGAACCCCGCCAAATCCTTTCTGGGGGTGGCCAGCGGCAAATTCCTACGGTTTGTGGTAACTTCCACAGGAATTCATTTGGACCTGGAAAAAGTTCACGCTATCTAGGAGATGCAACCTCCACGGAACCTCAGAGAACTTAGGGTATTGCAAGGACGATTGGCATACATCCGAAGGTTCATCTCAAATCTCTCCGGAAGATGCCAACCCTTTACCAAATTAATGAAAAAGGGTATCTCATTTATTTGGGACAATTCTTGCCAACAAGCGTTTGAGAAAATCAAACAATACCTCACGCAACCACCAGTCCTTACAGCTCCGGTGTCCGGAAAACCTTTCCTGATATACGTCCGAGCAATGGATCATTCTCTAGGAGCTTTACTAGCCCAGAATAATGATCAAGGACACGAGCAAGCAATCTATTATTTAAGTAGAACTATGATCGGGGCCGAACATCGATACAACCCGATCGAGAAGGAATGTTTGGCATTGGTATTCGCTGTTCAGAAAATGCGACACTACTTGGTAGGCCAAACTATAAACGTCATATCAAAGGTTAACTCTTTGAGGCTACTCATGACAAAGCCATCGTCGTTAAACGGTCGATGACAAAATGGGCCATACTGCTATCCCAATACGAAATGCGCTTTTTACAACAAAAAGCCGTGAAGGGACAAGCAGTGGCGGATTTCCTGGCTGAGCATCCAGATCTAAGGGTAACCGAACTTTACGAGGATCTCCTAGACGAGGTCGCTGAAGTTTGTCTAACCCAGACATCTTTTGAAAGACAAGTATGGAAACTTTTCTTTGACGGTGCATCGAGAACAGGCCCAAAAGGATATGTCGTAGCAGGAGTGGGGGTAGTACTCATCTCCCCACAGAGCTATGTGATTCCTCGAGCCTTCTCGTTAACCGAGCCTTGCTGCAATAATGTAGCGGAGTACAATGCCCTTTTGATTGGAATGCAACTCGCTGATGAGATTGGCGTTAAAAATCTCGAGGCATATGTTGACTCTAAACTTATCATCAACCAAGTTCGCGGGGAGTACGAAGTCAGACATGAAGATCTAGTACCCTATTACAACGCAACTGTCCACATGGCTGAGAGGTTCATAAACTTTTATATCGACCATGTACCCCGCCAGCAAAATACGCATGCAGATGCACTGGCGTCTCTCGCTGCCTCTTTAGCCCTTCCAGCTGGAGTAGTAGAGAAAATACTTGTCCACAGTCACGACCTGTATTGCCTAAGAATCCCTTTTGAGGATTCCCAGAAGCCGACAAGAGACTGTCAAGTCAAAGAAGCTCTTGAGTCATCAACCGGCCCAGAGCCTAGAGACTGGCGATTCCCTTACATTGATTATGTCTTGTACGACATCATGCCTGATGATACCAAAGAAGCGGCTGCCATTAGAAGGAAAGCCCCAAATTCTACTATAATGCGATCACGTGAACACTATATCGTCGATCGCATGACGGGATCTTGCTTCGCTGCCTATCACAAAAAGAGGCACAGGAGGTACTGAAAGAAGCGCATGATGGCATGTGTGGAGCCCATCAACCTGGTCCAAAACTTGGGGATTGGCTCCGAAGATTGGGGTATTATTGGCCTAAGATGATCCCTGACGCCATCACTTATGCCAAACGATGTCACGCCTGCCAAGTTCATGTCGATATCATCCATCAAGCGTCAGGACACCTCCACTCTACAACTTCTACCTGGCCATTTGAGATGTGAGCCATGGACGTAGTTGGCCCTATCAGCCCACCATCATCAAAAGGATATCGGTTCATTTTAGCCATAACCGATTACTTCTCTAAATGGGCTAAAGCCATTCCTTTGAAGGAGGTAAAGTCATCTGATGTGATCAAATTCATTAAACATCACATTTACCGTTTTGGTGTACCTCGGCGAATTGTCCATGACAATGGACCCTAGTTCGTCAGTCAGGCTTTCCAGAGGTTCTGCACTAAGGTCAGAATTCAGAGTGTGTCCTCAACGGTATACTACCCCGCCGCTAACGGTCTCGCAGAAGCTTTCAATAAAACCATTGGCAAGCTTCTCAAGAAATTCGTCTCGAAAAGTCAGCGTGACTAGGACGACAAATTAGGTGAATGCTTATGGGCTTATCGCACAACTGTTCGAACCCCGACTAAAGCTACGCTATTTTCTTTGGTATATGGGTGTGAAGCCGTGCTTCCACTAGAAATCCAAATTCCATCTCTACGTGTCGCCTTGACAGCAAAGGAGGAGAAGCATCGACTGCGACTCCAAGAACTGGAAGCCTTAGATGATAAACGTCTGCAGGCCCAACAACAAATCGAGCTCTACCAAGCCCGAATTACCAGAGCCTTCAACAAGAAAGTTAAGGCGTGAACTTTCAAGAAAGGTGACCTTGTCTTAGCCGTCAGAAGACCTATGGTGATGACACATAAGACAAAAGGGAAATTCTAACCCAAATGGGAAGGACCATTTGTAGTAGAGTCAGTCTACTCAAATGGAGCATATCGCCTCAAACTTCAAACGGTGATACACTCATGATGCCAATCAACGGCAGATTCCTGAAGAAGTACTATCCTTAATAGTACTTTTTCTCTGATCAAGTTAATATTAGACCTCTGATCAAAGCTCCAGATCCAAGAATAGTTTCTTTCCTTTACTAGGTCACATCACGATAAATCAGTGACAAGCTAATTGGGCACTGACTGCACCATGATGTATGATGTAAATATTGAGAAAGAAACAAAAGGCGAAACTGGTGTTTTAGTATTGCTCTCTTAATTAACGTTCGACGCCTCCGGCGGTTAAGGACAGAAGAAAGTGTTGGCTTCTAAGCCCAACAGAAGTCTTCGACAACTCATCATGCGGAGGGGAATGGCATGGCTAGCCCAACTCAAACGGTAGTTGGTAAAGGCACACCAAATCCGTTGATAGCTGAGGGTTTGCTAAAAATCCTAAGTGGACTTGGTCCCACTCTCTCCACCAAAATCCCTTACTAATTCTCATACATAGAATGGTAGGTCTACAAAATACAGTCATTGCTACGTTACCATTATACCTCTTGCAATGAAAAATCTCAATACTCCTAGCAAGTACAAACCTTACTTGTCTCAACTCTATATGGAGTAGCAAGAATTCAAATTTGTCAAGTTAACACTACACCTCTGACACTTCAAACTTCACTTGTCAATTCTCATCAATAGAATGATAAGTGTTCAAAATTGCTTATATCGCAAATCAATTACTGTCAAGTTAAAATTACACCTCTGACATTTTAAATTCTACTTGTCAATTCTCATCAGTAGAACGACAGGTCCCCAAATTGCTCCTATCTCGAGTCAATTTCTGTCAAGTTAATACCACTCCTCTGACAAATTACTGTTAAGTTTAACATTACACTTCTAACAGTGATTAAGTTGCTATCAAGTTCAATATTAAACCACTGACAGTCATTTTCCCTCAGACTTTCATATCGAAGCTAAGATGAGCGATGCTAAGTTTAACATTACACCTCTAGCATCCAGGTCATTGCTAAGTTCAACAATACACCTATGGCCATGACTTTCCCTCGGACTTTCTTGTCGAAGTCGAGATGACCAATGCCAAGTTCAAAATTACACCTCTAGCATTACCCTTACTGCCAAGTTAAACATTACACCTATGACAGTGACCCTTTCAGTTTCCCCAAATGAAGCTGGAACGCTTTTGAGTTAAGTTAATATCACACCTTTGTCTCATACCCTTGTCAACTTAATATCATACTTCTGACAAGATTCAATTCAACTCGTTAAGTTAATATTACACCTCTAACGGTAAAGATTCTCTGCAATCTAGTCTCACTTGTTATTCTTGTCAATAGAATAACAAGTCCACTTAAAAACATTGTTAGGTTAATATTACACCGTTAACAGTGTTTTCATTAAATCCCTAACTGAGTCTTAGTCAAGTTAACACCGAACCTCTGATGAAAACTCATCCTCCCTGGGGGTACAAATTTCACTTGTCATTCTCATTTATAGATTGGCAGGTCCACAAGAATTATCTTACTTCTGTCAAGTTAATATTACACCTCGACAGCATTGATGAATTTCCTATAACAGGATTTTTTTCTACAAACTTTGGCTCGTTAGGATTATTATCATATTTTTAGCAAGTCAAAGATCCTTTACTTCTATTTCATATGATTTTCAATGCAAAAAAGGAATTCAAGACAATAGAAGAAGCCAAGAAAAAAGTGTCACTTTTATTTATATTCCAGCACATGAAAGTGATACAAGACGTTCTCTTATACAATAAGATTGAGTGTTACAATAAAGGGTACAAAGAAGTCCTCTCTCCCAGTAAAAAGTTGCACTCACTCCCTAAAGCAGTCTCACTACTCCAAATACAAGATGTTTGAAAGAGCGCCAAAGAAGGGCTGAGCACCATTGTGACGATCGGATGCTGATTACATCATGATGCATGACGTAAACATCGAAGGAGTCCATAGTTGACCAAGAACAATGGTGTTTCTTGAGATCGAAATGCAGCAAAGCCTTCTGATTCCACCCGACCAACTGGTATAGGTCATGATCCTTCGTTGATGAACATCTCTACCACCAGAAAGTCATCCAATAAGCATGGATTTTTCGTCGATGTCACTTCTGGGGTAAGGTTGGTGAAGGGAGAATCTGAGACCTTATAGGTGATGTCCTCTTTCCCGTGACCTGCAAGAGGACCATACCCGCCACCATACCCACTGTGACCATGACGAATCTGGGGGCATTGCTGGTGCGTCATATCCAATGAGGTCTTGACGGATGTCATCAGTCGCGCAAATCCTCGTCTCCCATAAACAAGAGCCTTGACTTCTCTTCCAGTGCTCGACCATCGAACGAGCTCGCTGGCCGATATATTCTCCCAAGGGCCCAGCGAATGTACGAAAGACTAATTAAGGCTACCTACAGGAAGTAAAAACCTGAGGGTTAGAATTCTAAAACAGAAAGACTGAAGAACAAACGCGACTATAGCAGTAAACTTCAGACGCAGGGATGACCTGCGCAGAAAGTCAAAATTCTATTATGACAGAAACAGACACGAACGAGGTTGTGGACTTCAGATACACACAGATCTGAACGCGGTCTAGTTTTAGGCCCGCATCTAAAATATGAGACGCGAAGAGAACCAGACGCGAAAATTGCCACATCCTTGTTCGAGAAACAAGGGTTGCTACATCCAAGTCTGAAGCCCTCGGCCAGAATTAAAAATCTTTTAAGTCAACAACCTCGAACGCGAGCTCTATATGCAAAGCTCGCGTCTCACAGTCCAAATACAGAGTTCATCACACTTGTGTCCAGAGGACTTTTAGTTAGAGTTCAGACTCAATCAACTCGCGCTTCATCAAGAAGTCTAAAAGGCGCGACTTCCAGATAATGGGCGCACCAGTCAGGCTTCAAGAGAAGGTCAAGAGAGTGAATCTCTTTAAGGGACAGCAAAACTGAAACCCAGTTAAGCAGAGTATTTAATGGTGACAATTAATTCCTACCCGCAGAAGAACCCTCTAGAGGTTGAACTTTCTGCATCAAGGTGCGGATATAAAAGGTACTCAGAGGGACGCTTTTTGATCTTGAAATCACTTGACAGTGATAATCTTCAGGGAAGATTAAAGAAAAGCATGAAAGCTTTGTGTTTTCGTTGTCCATGGGGGCACATCCCATTGAAGGAAGAAGATTAAGTCAAAATAAAGACCCTCAGAGCGCCTGCTCTTAAGGGAAACAATCTAAGCAATGGATTGTTAAGGGGGCGAGTCCTATTTATAGGCCAACCATAAGGCCTATAATTAATGGCGTAAAAATCAGAGCCATCGGCCTTAATTCCCGCACGAACGTCGAAGCCCAATAAAGAGCTGACGCGTGGATTGCCGCTTTGAGAAATATCGGAGGACGCAAGTCCCCAATCGTCAACGCTGACTTGACATTTAAAGATTTAACGTCAAAGCCCAATAAAGAGCCGACGCGTGGACTGCCGCTTCGGGAAACATTAAAGGACACAGGTCCCCAATCGTCAACGCCGACTTGGCATTTAAAGGTCCAACCAGATCTTTAAGAAGGGTTGCATGTGATGCTTGGGAGGTTGCGTCAAGCGCAGACTCAAAGGTCGTGTCCTGAAACCTACGTCCCCTCATGAACCCGAAGGCTGCGTTCTTTTCATTCCTGCTAAGAGATCCGTGACCGTGTCTCTTGGAGTGGTTCAGAGCCGCGTCTCCTCAGCGAATGGGGTCCATTCAGAGGTTGCGTCTTGAGTCCGCATCAACTTGAAAGCTGCGTTCTAAAGCTTGCGTATTCAACGACTAGAGAAGGCCCATGTCATCCTCGAGGAGCCCGGAATTGCATCTCCATTGCAAAACGAAAGTCATGCCTTCATTATAAACTCAATACAACCTGAGTTTGCGCCTTATCAAGGGTCTAGAGACGCGTCTCTACTGAGCCAGTGTCGCATCCCCATCAATTGGCTGAGATCCATGCGTCAGTTTTTGAGGAGCCTAAGACCGCGTCTCCACTGCATCCTGACAAAATCAAGGGCCGCATCAATGGATCTGCGTCCTTTCATAAATATGAAGGCCGCGTCCCCCTTATTGAAGAACATAAGTTTACATCTCAGAATAACGCTTTTTTGTCCTTAAGCCGGAGCTGCGCCCTGATCGAAAAGGAAGGTTCGCGTGTCTTCCTTGATAAGCCTGAACGGCATCTTCAGTAATGAGTCAGGGCAGCGTCTCCCAGGATCGCGTATCCACTATGAGTGAAAACCGCATCTCGCTCAAGAACTCAATTCAGCCTGAGTTTATTATTTATGGCCAACTAAAGATTATGACTACAGTTATGAAAATTGAGTTCATCCACAGCAAGTAAAGAACTTGAAAAGATGAAGATGGAGCAAAATTTTGAAGACTTTTATTATTTGATTCAAAAATTGTAAAAGTAATACAGACACTCTTGACAAATAGAGTGTTAAAAAAAAGGTGAACAAATACAAAAAGGAGAAGAAGGCTAATAATTTTGCTTCGCCAAAGAACGAATTTGTTCTCGGAGACGGTGCATCTCGTGCTGACGTGCCTTTTCAGCCTCCACCAGAGCTTGGACCCGCAGCTCCTCTTCAGACAAAAATCTCTTCGCAGCTAGTTGCACTTGAAGAGACTCCAATCTAGAGGAATGAGCAGAGAGGTTTTCTTCAACCTGTGTCTTGGCAGTTTCCAGCTCCTCCAGCCTTTTTCGAGTAGCGACAAGCTTCTGCTCATTGGTCTCGATCAAGGCTTATGCCCTGGCGATAGTAGCTCAAGCAGTGACAATAACCTGCTCTGCACTCTGTATGACGATTTCAGATTCCTTGAAATCGCCAATCAGCCTTTGGTGGTCAGCTTGAAAATGCTGGAGATGGCGGGCCTCTTCAGCTATTTGTTCCTCCATCTCCTTTCGCTCATGTTCTTAAGCGGTAAGAAACTTACTCAGAGTTATCCAGGCCTCATCTACTGAGCCAGCATTCTCCAGAGTCTTGAGCTCCTTCAGGTGGCTCCCCAGTTGCTCCACCAGCATCAGGCATGCCCTAGCCTGCGAAGGACTCCCAGTATGACCAATGTTCTTGATCTGATTATCGAGAAGCATTCGGGAAAACTCGAAAGAGCTGCCCCCAGAAAGGATGAGGTCAATACAAGATCTCATGGAAGTAAAAAATTGCTACACCATTTGACGTGCTAGCTCTTCTATCATGTCGTTAGCTGGAGATAACCCTGCTGATGTACTCCCGGACCCCCTTTCCATGACAGGGTGAGAGACGGGAATCAGTTCATCTTACGCAGGAGTGAGGCCGACGATAGGTTCGTCAGGTGCTGAGGTAGTCACCGATACCTCCGGGACGGTTATTATCGTAGCAGCCTCCACTGCAACAGAAGCAACAGCAAACCCTGCGGCATCGGGTTCCCCAGCTGAAGCTTAAATTGTACTATCTTCTGCGCCATTGTTTGCCGCGGGATCCTCTACTTGAGCTACCCCAGTGCTCTCTGCAAACCACTAAAATATCAGTGATGATAATAAAAAGGAGAATATTTAATACGTCAGTATTCTCTTACCAAGTCGAGGATCTGAAGATGGCGAATTCCTAGACAAGTCGTGCGGGGTTAAAGCCTCCCTGACCTCGACAGTTGCACTCTCTTGAGCCATTCCGGTAACAGGAGCCTCAAGGTCCTCCTGCTGGGCCAGCTCTTGAATCATCTCCTCAATATGAGAGGAGGTTGTGGCTTCACTGTCGACAGCTAGCCCTGAAAATCAAAAGTAAATGTCAGAACCCTTCCCTAACTTGAGGAGGAGACGGTTCAAGAAGACAAGGAAGTACCTTTGGTAGCAGCAATTATTGCTATCGGCAAAGCCGTCACAGGGTCGCATCCTTGTATCTCTTCCTCTGAAATATGCGAAAATTTGCTCGTATCAGGAAGAGCAGGTTCGTCACCGAAATCAACTTCTTCGCCAGAATAATACCCATGTTCTTCGGACGATGAAGATGACAGTTCAATACAAGCGGTCTCAGCAATTGAGACCTTACTACTGAGTACCCCAGTAGTAGGGCTGGGATTGGCAACCCGTGAAGTGGGCATCAATACACTGGGAGACCCAGGCTGTTGCATCTCTACCCTTCTCTCATAAACTGAAGAAGGCCCAGGCTGAGTTGAGACCCCTGGGATCTCAACGTCATCCCTCCCTACCAAGTCAACTTCGGGTCGCTCAGCCTCTTCAGCCATGATGGGTACACCTGCAAATTCTCCTTCTTCTAGGATCATGGGGCCCCTGCTACGTAGACCACGAGGACGAAGAGGGGGAATCTCCTCTTCCTCTTCCTCTTCCTCGTCCTCCTCTGCTCCTCAACACCAGAAGGAACTACCTCGGGCATTGAAGCTTCAGCCTCTGATTCTCTCCTAGCCTTCTTCGGGATGGGCTCACCCTTGAAAGTAGAGCCGTGGGAACGTTTGGACACAGCCTGTCGACTCTTTTTAATGGGCTACTTCTTGGGTGCTGCTGCCCTTGGTCCCGTCCCTGTTTCCCCCTGTTTCTTTCTCGGTTGCCTGATATTCGTCCATACCTCGCACGCGTTTGTTGGACTCAATTTATTCTTATAAGACGCTTTGATGCTCTTAATGCATGAGGTATTTATTCTGAAACCAGGCATCTTACTAGCCAGGGAGTACCAAGCACAGAAGCTGAGACTAGTGTAACAATTGGGCATCTTGTGAGCCAAGCTAAAAATAGCTTTTGTCCCTCTAGCCACGTTGTAGTACCATGCCCGAGCACCCTCAAATAAATTCCCACTGAAGGAGAGATTAGTATTGGGGTTGCCGATATATAATTGATCATAGCCGAACTGTCGAGCAAAATGACTCGGCATATAAGGCTCGATCGTACACGAGTTCCCTTGCCGAAAGAGCAGATACCTAGGCTGAATATTAATCAGCCACAGAAGACTCCCTATGGCAGCCTTGTGAAATCATCTGGTCCCGCAAGGTCGGAAAATTTATCCCTGTAGGATGCATCAGCAATCTCAGGGAAACAACGGTCGAGCTGATAGTTCGAGGCGTTCAGAATGCATTTCCGAACATAGAACATATAGTAGTTGGACCAGCTCGAATTCTCTAGCTTCTGCACAAAAGGGACAAACCCTGCAGACAGAGGCACCGCCGTCATCAGCGAAGGGCAGTGCATAACGTATCAAGCCATCAAGTACGTATATGGAAGCTCGATCCTGGGCTTAGGGGTCTTTACCCTTGGCCTTCCCTCCGAGTCAACCTCTGGTCTACCCTTGGAGTCGACAATGGCCTCCACTTGGCATAGGCTTTTAACCAGAGCCCGTAATCAGCTTTGAATTCCAGCCACCATTACTGGGAGAAGGGCGATAGACTTTCCATAGGCCTGCAAAACTGTCAGGTACACCACATCGACGACAATTACTTCATGTGGCAATGTTGGCACCACACAACGCTTCAGCCCTAGTGTAAGAAAGCCCGCTGTTTTCCATTGATTTGCAAAGGGGGAAACTTACAAAAAAAAGAAGTTGATGAGCTAAATTATAAGTAATACAAAAGATTACAAGTAGATCTCCTCAGAGATTCTGGAGAAGTGTGCCGATAGGAGCCTGGTCAGTAGCGACCACTTTGTCCCTTTGACGATGCGAGCGATGAGATTCCCTTCTCGCCTGGTTCGGGGAATCAGAGAACAGAAGGTTGGTAGAAACCTCTTGTTACTTCTCAAAACCACCTTCGCTCAGGAATTCCTTCTCGCCTGGTTCCGGAGATTCCTTGAGAAGAAGGGAGGTATTAGGGTATCAGCACCCTGATTAGATAAGTAGCTCTCTAAAAGTCTCTGAATTCAAGAGAATAGATCTCTATTTGTACGCGCGGTGCTTTCTCTCGAGAAGTCTGCCGTCTCTTCCCGTGAAGTCATCCAGAAGAAGTCTTTGCGTGTGGGAGATCTTCGTGCGCGCCTCTCTCCTTGTGCCCCTAGTGGGCTATTTATAAGGAGAGCTATGGTATAATTGTCCCTTGAAAATATAGAAATAGATTGAATCAAATCTATTTAAATCTGGAAAGTAGCCTTGTTGTGAGGCTAGGATCAGCTTCTACGAAGCTAGAAGTAGCAGGTCGGTTGATCCTCTTGATCTGTTTTGATTCTTTCCATATAGTTGGAAGATCTCCCCTGATCCTCTTACTCATTTTAGGAGAGTCAAGAGACTATGGCAATCAACTGCCATATTTGATCTTAGATTTGATCCCGATTGGATTTGATCTTGATCCGATTAGATTTGATCTCATCTGGAGATTTGATTGGTCAAAGGTTGACCATAGCAGACCGCAGTGAAGCTGCCGCATTGAGCTCACAGCGGAGCTGGAAGGCGCATGTGGTGAAGTCAGAAGGCTGCTCTTCAGTGGAGCTAGTTATCGTCTGTGGCGAAGCTACCGAACATCCTTCTGCTTCAAGCGAAGCTAACTCTCTGCGGAGTTAACTGAGCACTTCAGGCGAAGCTATAAGTTAGCTTCCTGACGGAGCTGTGAATGGCTTCAAGGTGAAGTTTAGATGATCTTAGCCTCTCAGGCGAGGCTATCCCTTTGGGCTTATGTGATGCTAAGTGCTAGCATGTTAGACCTGCTGAGGTCTGTTTAGAGACAATCTGGACTTACTGTCTGATCAGTAGAATCCAATTTGCTTCCTTGTCCCTCGGAGATGGGTGAAAACTGGTCGTCAGCTTATCTGTCACTTGTCTTTTGTAAATGTCACGTTCGGACCAATAAGAATCTTGTCTTTTTTAAGTGTCAACAAGACCCCCTTTAAAGTTTTCGAAAGTCTACAATGGCTCAGACTTCGAAATACTTTGAATTGCTTTGATCGGTGGTATGTGAAGTACGAACGTCGCCATGGTGGTTGAGTTCAGCTTCGCTTTCAATCCTGCTTTGGGATAGATTCGCCGAAGAATCGTGTAGATTCGCGACTCTAGTTAGCTTCCCGTCTGGGTAGCTTCCTGGAATAAGTTCGCTTTGGAACATCTTCCCTTTCCCGAGGCCAACTGCTTTGGGCCAGTCACGAGAAGGATGACTTCTCTTGCATTAATCGAGGGAGATATTCTTCCCTTGTGCATTTTCAAGGGAGGATATTCCCTTTCTCAAGGCGTAATAAATGCCTTTATGAGGGAGATCATTTCTTCCTTTGCACGGTTCCAAGGGAAACCGTTCCTTTTCTCAAGGCTCAATAAGTGCCTTAAATGCGCTTGCGCTTCCATGCTTAAAGCGGCAGCGCTCAGGCCATGAGGCCTATAAATAGGACACATGAGGCCCTCTGAAGAGAAGTGATCTACTCATCTCTTCTCTTGGTTATTAGAGAGAGATACTCAGATCTCTGAACTAGTGGGATGCCCACTCTGGTCATTACCCGGCTAAGAACCGGTAAGTCTCGATCATCCAGAGACTTTACCAATGAACTTTAGGGAGTTCATCTCCCTTAATTTAGCTTTAACAGCTGCCTCAGGGATTGATTTCCCTTGTTCTTCATTTTGCATTGGACTAATCTGCAGAGAAGGGTTTCAGCCCAGCTTCACAGCGAAGCTATCATTTTGACTTAATCAAAGAAAGATCGTTGCATGTGTGTTAAGCTCGCCATTTAGGCAAAACTTGGGACTTAGTCTCTTCAAAGTTGAGCCAGTCTTGCCATATAGGTGGGGTCAAGACTGGATCCCTCAGGATCAGTCTGGCTTAGCCATATAGGCGAGGCTAGAACTTGGCTTATGCTTAGCTAGCCCATCATCACTGTGCAAGCGAGGCTATCCTCTGCTTAACTAAAACTAGAATTCATTGTTAAACTGCAACTGAATTGGATTAAATTGCTTCGCCCCAAGGAATTTGACTTAGCGTTTTTGCAGCTTTTCCTTTAACTTACTGCTAACTTGTTTCAGTTTGCATCGCAGTGAGCTATGTTCGCCAATCTTGTGACTTGATGAAAGAGACCAGAAAGTTGCCTCTTACTTTTCCAGTTAAAACTTTAAATCCTAAGCAGGAGGAACAACTGGGGCAGCTGATGTGTGTTCCCAGAAGAGGTTGGCAGTCGCTTATCCGAGATGATCTACTTCGAGGCGAGGCTGGCAGTCGCTTATCCGAGATGATCCACTTCGGGAAAGCGGACGTCACCTGTAAGGTCTCGGATCCTTCCATTGCCAATTTTCATCAAAGAAGATCTAACCTGCTGGTGGCGATCAGTTCTTTGCCAGTTTTGATCAAAGAAGATCCGGCTTCCTGGAGGCACAATCTGCCATTATGCGAAGGATTGCGGCCTTGTCCTGGTGGCACCATTTGTTCCGCGAAGGATTACGGCCTTGTGCAGGAGGAAGGCCTTTCGTGTCCAGTTGGTTTGGCTTGGAAGTAGGTAGGACCACTTGTATGCCTTTCGAGCAAATGACTCTGTTGTATGAAACACAACCTTGATGTAGTATCAATGTACCTTTCCTTTTAAATCAATGAAAGTTCATTTTCTGCTCATCTGATCTTTGCTTTGCCTTTATTCTGAATTGACTCAGCGAAGCCATGCGAAGTTAAGGACAATCCTTTCTGAATCAGGGACGAGCTTCCAGCGAAGCTAGCATAAATTTTCCGCGAAGTTCATACTGTGCTTTTAGCGGAGCTAAGGCAAGCTTTTTGGCGAAGTTATCGATTCGTCGCGCTAAGTCAGCACTTGACTTGTGGCGGAGTTAGCCCTAAGCGGGGCTGAATCAGCGCTTCTCGGGAAGGCGCTTTAGGTGCCATTTCAAATTAATTTGAAACGATAGCCTGTACTCTCTTCGAGGCGTCGTTTCAGGTGCTCATTGGCCTATAAAAGCCCGATCGGGCTGAGAGAGAAAGGATCACTTCTCTTAAAAAAAAAAATTTTATAGAGCACTTGACTCTTCTTCTTCTTCCTTCTTCTTTACTTGAGAATTCAAGAACCTCCACTGTTCTTCAATGGCTCCCAAGAGACGAGCGGGAAAAGAGGTTGCAACCTCTGCAACGGAGGGTCCTTCTCCTCCTCCGGTCATCGAACGACCAATCGCCGGTAGGGATCTTTCCCTTTGATCAGAGATTGCCATCTCTCTCTTCAAGCTGATTTCTGGCTATCTTTAGATAAATCCAGGACGGTCAATCATGATCTTGTGATTTTAGGGAGTTCAATTCCCTGAATTTTCTTTGATTTCTTGATCGGGAATCCAAGAACTGAAGAGTTCTTCTTTAAGCTTCCAAGCGAAGCTATGCTTAGGCGGTTCACATCCTGTTGAATGACAGGATGCGAAGCTGTCCTTTGAAATTTGACAGAGAAAAGGACCGTAATACCCTTCTGACGAAGTTAGCCCTTGGGGCTTTATCGCATTCTGTTGTTCGAAACTAAGCTTCCAGAGCGAAGCTAACACTTGGATATTTTCTTGCATCCTGCCTTCGTGTGGGATGCGGAGTTACACTATAGCTGCGAAGCTAAGCTTCGGGGCGAAGCTATCGTTAGGCCAGCTTCGCTCAGAGAGCGAGGCTATGCCTTGTCAAATTTTGTTTTCTTGTTTTAGCCCTTGTTTGGCTGATGAACTAATCATAGTTTTTCTTTGTTCTTGCAGTGCACTACACTCCTGATCCTTTGAACAGTCTCTTCGGCACAGCCAGGGGATTAGACGGTAATGTCAGCCTGTAGTTCCAAGGGCAGGCTTCGCTTTTTAGCGAGCGGAGCTCTCCTGCTCAAGATACACTTATTTATGGTGGGGATCAACGCACCATGAGGAGCATCTTAACAACTACTCCCCTTGAAGATTCTGACCGAAGAATCTATCGGAAGCCCGGCACATGTTTAAAGATGCGGCGCCAGACCATGATCGCCAGCTGCTAGCTGGAGAGGGGCAGTGGATTTTCAATTGGATGGAGAGAAGTTCTATCTTCCGTCTAACAAGCGGCATTTTCCCTTATCTTTCTTCCAATGCGTGACGAAGGCTCAGAAGATGCAGTGGCAAGTAAGTCGGAGTACCGAATCCGTCCACATAGGGAAATTGATACTTTCCTCACCCGGCTACACAAGGATGGGGCCTCCTCGTTGTATAATGGGTCTCCACCCTGGGAATGTACTCCCAGACATCCCAGTGGGAGAAAATCCTGTGGTGGCGCAGACCTTTGGGAATCAATTCTTCAAGGTTCATGGAAACTATCCCGCCACTGATTTCAGAACTCCAGGGTGGATTCACCCTCCGAAGGCATGGTGGAGGGATTTGACTCTATATGTCCTTGCTCATTTCGAGGAGGATCTGGAGAGGCTGAATCTTTATGAGGCCGTCAGGAGACCTGCTATGGCTTTCAGATAAGCGTAGCGAACTTCTACGCCATCTTTGAGTTATACTGCCTGGCTACAGGGACCTTCTTCACCCCTGTTGGCGAATTGGGTATGGCTCTGCATGAGATGTGGGAAGTCTCTGCTTTGCCTTTGGGATCCCTCCCATACGAAGAATATTTCCCGTGCGAGGCGGAATTGGCACTTCTGGAGAAGCAGGAGCCCACCTTGTTTGAGACCTACCAGGAGTTAATGTACCACTTGTACATTTGCTCCAGCATGCATGGAAGCCACAAAGGAACTTCGTGCAGTTTGAAGAGCTGGGGAAAATATTTGTTCCCTGACATGGAAACTACTCCTGAGGCGGCGCATTATGGAGTTGCTGATGAAGACATCTTTCGCGGATGCAAAAGCATTCTCAAGGGGATCTAATTGTGGAAGAAGACGACGGCCCCTATGAGAAAGGTGATATCCTTCGGAGTTTCCATCACCAGGCTCGTCGGCCGATGTCCCAGAAGGCACTGCTGGCTGGTTTCTTGACAGTCTGGTTGAAGAGGTGCGTGGTGCCATCTTCGTCGGGTGACGTCATTCATTCGACTGTCCTGCTGCCTGCTGTTCGTCTAGTCCATGGTCGTTCTCTGGGACTTCTTTCGGCCATAGTGTACTGTATTCAGAGAGGCTTTCGTGCATTGACAGAGGCTTTCTGTAGGCCGCCCTCGATGAAGCAGGGAAAGGGGACTGTTTTGCCTAGCGACGGACCGAACCCCAGAATAGGTCTGCCGTATACTTATTTGATGGCGTGGTTTACCCTTCACTGTCTCTCCATGATCAGAGCCGGAGAGGACCCCCAGAAGGCGTTCGAATGGCGCTTCTCCGCCGATTCGAGGGATGTTCATGGCTGAAGACTTACGTGACTGCGGTCTGTAAGTTGCTGAATCGCTATGACGTCTATAGCCTTTCCGCTGCTTCCCTATATTTGGATGCGGGCTATGGAGAGGAGTTCAAAGACGCGGGGGAAGGCAGACATCATAGGGCTGGGGAATTTTTGAGTGGCTGGTCAGCATTCGGCCCTCACATTTATTGTACAGAAGCGGGGACACCTGCTACTTGGAGCCTTATGTTCCAAGTCGGTTTGCCCGTCTGTTTGGATATGACCAACTGTACGTGGGCAATCCAAATCTCAATCTGGCTTTCATGGGGAGCCTCATCGATGGAGTCCGTGCCTGGCAGTTCTTCATTGCAGGCTGTACCGAGGCGCGGCTGTGCATGCCGATAAGGACTCCAAACCTTCTGATGACCCTGGGATTCTGTCAGTGGTATGCAACCTCAAACTCCACACCCACTGGATTCTCTATCAACTCTTCTTGGTGTGAAGTTGATTTCTCAGCGGCTGAAGCGGAAGGTCACTGAGAAAGGTGAGGGTAAAAAGTTCGCGTCCCTGGCCTTGGGGAGTTCATCGCTGTTGACGACAGTGAAGCCTCGGATGCAGAAAGTCCTCGCTTCGAAGCGGAGACAGGTGGCGAGACTCCTGCAGCTGCTTCTGGCGTGGTGGGGACGGCTCCCGTAGAACATGCTGATGTTGAAGAAGTGGAGGAAGAAGATCCCGACGTCCACTTCAAACGAAAGCGGGAGGGTGGATCTCGTAGGAAGAGAGTAGTGAAGAAGCCTCGTCGGCTACGCTCCTACAGTTGTTATAGAGGGCGAACCATTTGCAGTGCTTCCTCCTCTTGCCCCATTAGCAACTGAGTTGTCGGCTCCTAAACTGACTACTGGCGAAGCCGCTCTGGACCTGGGTAAGATCAGCTTCGTCCTTGTAATATAATTTTTATGTGTTTTGAACAGCTCATTATTTGCTTTGTGATGCAGGAACTGAGGCGGTGAGAAGCCCGAGAGCTGAAGCTGTCAGAGAATAAGAGGAGCATTATGATCCCTTGTTTACTTATAAGGAGGGCGATGAGGCTGGCTATTTCGCCATCTCAGAAGGATCCGGAGATGACGCGGCTGATGTCAGTCCTTCGGGCGCCGGGACTTCGAAAGGAAGTTCCGAAGCTTCTAGCTCCTTTGGGTGGACCACGGAGGGTTCAGCAAGCGAAGGCGGGCTGGCCATTCATGTTGACTCCGTCAAAGATTTTCTGATGGAGCCCGTAGAGACTGATGTAGCTGCCAAGACGATTGAGGCGACATTATCTTTTGGTACGGTTTTGACCTTTTGACTCTTGCTATTTGTTGTGCCTTGCCTAAACAAAGTCTTATCGCAGGTGTTCCGCCTCTGGGTGCGTCGACTTCAAGAGAGCCCACCCGTCTTCCTGAGGGATCCAGGGGTGAAGTAAGCACTTCGACCGCGGCGGATGCTGCTGAATTGGATGCTTTGTATGGTGACCTGCCCTCTTATCAGCCTGAACCAGCCAGAGGGACTGAAATTGAGGAGACGGTAGTCAAGGAGCCGATCTCACTTCCAACCATATCGGTGAGTGAGATACCATCAGTTTCGCCAGCGCTGCCTATCTTGCCAGTGCGGAGCTGAAGGTGATTACCAGTCCTACTTCCCGACACTGGTGGTTGAGTCCGCTCTCCCGGAAATAGTCACTAGTCCAACCTCGGTTGTGGCTAGTGTACTGGTTTCAATGAGGACTCCTCCGAGATCACCAATGACCTCTCAGGTTGCTGCAGCCGATGCTTCTACCATTCCTTCCACAGTGGTGTCAATAAAGCCAGTGGAATCTTCAGGGGCTGCTCGTATGCCAGGAATGATTGAGGCCGAGAATGAATTTGTGGCTGAGCTAGTTGATAGCTTTTATAAGAGCTTGAAGCGATCCATCGCTTTGATTTTGAAAGGCTCGACTACCTCATTCTCTGCTTTGAGGTGGTCCTCTCCCGAAGTATTAAGAGTATCCAGGACTTTGGAGGGGATAACCAGGCCGCTACATTGGAACTTCTGGTAGACCAACTTGAGAGGGATATAGAAGAATGGCGCCATCTTAGCCATTCAGACCTGGAGTCTTCAGTTAATGAGCAGCTTGCGCACCATGTCGCTCAGATGCATGAAGCTCATCTTGTCGCTCAGGAAGCCGCTAAGGCCATATCTTTTGGCTTGAAGTCCTTGGAAACAAGGAAGGTAGAGCTCAGGGATGCCATAGATACTTCTAACAGTGCTCTTCTTGACACTGAAGATAAAATTGAAAAGGCTAAGGAGATGATCAAGAAGGCAAATCTTCTCTTATCCAAGGCTGAACCAGTGCGTCTTGAAGAGACTGCGCGGCTTGAGTAACTTAAGGCTCAGAGTGACGAACTCTCGCGGCGGGAGTTAGCTCAGAGGGCAACCTTGGTTGAAGTTGAAGCTCGCTTAGCCTAGACGGCGAGTTTTAATGAGGTGAGCTGAGGTCGCAGGCGCTTGTCAGGGCTGCTAATGATAGGAAGACAAGGCTGGCCTTTCTTGAAGAACGGATCAAATCTTATGACGTACGCTCATAGCTTGTAATATATGTGACTTCATGTATCCCTTCTTCTCGGACTCAATAAAAATAATTTTGTTTTGACTCCCTGTCGTGTCTCCAATTTGTTCTATTTTTTGAATTGTCACTTCCAAGTTGTATTGCAGCTATTTGAAAGGAGAGTCTTTACTGTACTGAATAATGAGACTTGGCCATCTGCCGGTTCAGATGTCGCAATGACATAACCGATTGAGAAGCCACCAAGCTCAAAGTCAGTCCTTGACGGACTGAAAGGTGAGACTTGGCTATCTGCAGGTTCAGAGGTCGCAATGACGCAACTGGTTGAGAAGCCACCAAGCTCAAAGTTAGTCCTTGAAGGACTAAAAGGTGAGACTTGGCTATCTGCCAGTTCAGAGGTCGCAATGACGTAACCGGTTGAGAAGCCACCAAGCTCAAAGTTAGTCCTTGACGGACTAAAAGGTGAGACCTGTCTTTGTAAATGTCAACAGGCTCGAAATTGAGACTTGTCTTTTGTAAATGTCAACAAGCTCGAAATTAAAACTTGGCTACCTGCCGGTTCAGAGGTCGCAATGACATAACCGGTTGAGAAGCCACAAAGCTCAAAGTTAGTCCTTGACGGACTAAAAGGTGAGATCTGTCTTTTGTAAATGTCAACAGGCTCGAAATTGAGACTTGGCTATCTGCCGGTTCAGAGGTCGCAATGACATAACCGGTTGAGAAGCCACCAAGTTCAAAGTTAGTCCTTGACGGACTAAAAGGTGAGACCTGTCTTTTGTAAATGTCAACGGCTCGAAATTGAGACTTGTCTTTTGTAAATGTCAACAAGCTCGAAATTGAGACTTGGCTATCTGCTGGTTCAGAGGTCGCAATGACATAACCGATTGAGAAGCCACCAAGCTCAAAGTTAGTCCTTGACGAACTAAAAGGTGAGACCTGTCTTTTGTAAATGTCAACAGGCTCGAAATTGAGACTTGTCTTTTGTAAATGTCAACAAGCTCGAAATTGAGACTTGGCTATCTGCCGGTTCAGAGGTCGCAATGACATAACCGGTTAAGAAGCCACCAAGCTCAAAGTTAGTCCTTGACGGACTAAAAGGTGAGACCTGTCTTTTGTAAATGTCAACAGGCTCGAAATTGAGACTTGGCTATCTGCCGGTTAAGAGGTCGCAATGACATAACGGTTGAGAAACTACTAAGCTCAAAGTTAGTCCTTGACGGACTAAAAGGTGAGACCTGTCTTTTGTAAATGTCAACAGGCTCGAAATTGAGACTTGTCTTTTGTAAATGTCAACAAGCTCAAAATTGAGACTTGGCTATCTGACGGTTCAGTGGTCGCAATGACATAACCGGTTGAGAAGCCATCAAGCTCAAAGTTAGTCCTTGACGCACTAAAAGGTGAGTCTTGGCTCTCTGCTAGTTCAGAGGTCACAATAACATAACCGGTTGAGAAGCCACCAAGCTCGAGGTAGTCCTTGACGGACTAAAAGGTGAGAACTATCTTTTGTAATTGTCAACAGGCTCGAAATTGAGACTTGACTATCTGCCGGTTCAGAGGTCGCAATGACATAACCGGTGAGAAGCCACCAAGCTCAAAGTTAGTCCTTGACGGACTAAAAGGTGAGTCTTGGCTATCTGCCGGTTCAGAGGTCACAATGACGTAACCGGTTGAGAAGCCACAAGCTCGAGGTAGTCCTTGACGGACTAAGAGGTGAGACCTGTCTTTTGTAAATGTCAACAGGCTCAAAATTGAGACTTATCTTTTGTAAATGTCAACAAGCTCGAAATTGAGACTTGGCTATCTGCCGGTTCAGAGGTCACAATGACATAACCGGTTGAGAAGCCACCAAGCTCAAAGTTAGTCCTTGACGGACTAAAAGGTGAGACCTGTCTTTTGTAAATGTCAACAGGCTCGAAATTGAGACTTATCTTCTGTAAATGTCAACAAGCTTAAAATTGAGACTTGACTGTCTGCCGGTTCAGAGGTCGCAATGACAAACGATTGAGAAGCCACCAAGCTTAAAGTTAGTCCTTGACGGACTAAAAGGTGAGACCTGTCTTTTGTAAATGTCAACAGGCTCGAAATTGAGACTTGTCTTTTGTAAATGTCAACAAGCTCGAAATTGAGACTTGGCTATCTGTCGGTTCAGAGGTCACAATGACATAACCGGTTGAGAAGCCACCAAGCTCAAAGTTAGTCCTTGACGGACTAAAAGGTGAGACCTGTCTTTTGTAAATGTCAACGGGCTCGAAATTGAGACTTGTCTTTTGTAAATGTCAACAAGCTCGAAATTGAGACTTGGCTATCTGCTGGTTCAGAGGTCGCAATGACATAACCGATTGAGAAGCACCAAGCTCAAAGTTAGTCCTTGACGGACTAAAAGGTGAGACCTGTCTTTTGTAAATGTCAACAGGCTCGAAATTGAGACTTGTCTTTTGTAAATGTCAACAATCTCAAAATTGAGACTTGGCTATCTGCCGGTTCAGAGGTCGCAATGACATAACCGATTGAGAAGCCACCAAGCTCAAAGTTAGTCCTTGACGGACTAAAAGGTGAGATCTGTCTTTTGTAAATGTCAACAGGCTCAAAATTGAGACTTGTCTTTTGTAAATGTCAACAAGCTCGAAATTGAGACTTGGCTATCTGCCGGTTCAGAGGTCGCAATGACATAACCGGTGAGAAGCCACCAAGCTCAAAGTTAGTTCTTGACGGACTAAAAGGTGAGACCTGTCTTTTGTAAATGTCAACAGGCTTGAAATTGAGACTTATCTTTTGTAAATGTCAACAAGCTCAAAATTGAGACTTGGCTATCTGCCGGTTCAGAGGTCGCAATGACATAACCGGTTGAGAAGCCACCAAGCTCAAAGTTAGTCCTTGACGGACTAAAAGGTGAGACCTGTCTTTTGTAAATGTCAACATGCTCGAAATTGAGACTTGTCTTTTGTAAATGTCAACAAGCTTGAAATTGAGACTTGGCTATCTGCTGGTTCAGAGGTCGCAATGACATAACCGATTGAGAAGCCACCAAGCTCAAAGTTAGTCCTTGACGGACTAAAAGGTGAGACCTGTCTTTTGTAAATGTCAACAGGCTCGAAATTGAGACTTGTCTATCTGCCGGTTCAGAGGTCGCAATGACATAACCGGTTGAGAAGCCACCAAGCTCAAAGTTAGTCCTTGACGGACTAAAAGGTGAGACCTGTCTTTTGTAAATGTCAACAGGCTCGAAAATGAGACTTGGCTATCTGCCGGTTCAGAGGCCGCAATGACATAACCGGTTGAGAAGCCACCAAGCTCAAGGTTAGTCCTTGACGGACTAAAAGGTGAGACATGTCTTTTGTAAATGTCAACAGGCTCGAAATTGAGACTTGGCTATCTGTCGGTTCAGAGGTCGCAATGACATAACCAGTTGAGAAGCCACCAAGCTCAAAGTTAGTCCTTGACGGACTAAAAGGTGAGACCTGTCTTTTGTAAATGTCAACAGGCTCGAAATTGAGACTTGTCTTTTGTAAATGTCAACAAGCTCGAAATTGAGACTTGGCTATCTGCCGGTTCAGAGATCGCAATGACATAACCAGTTGAGAAGCCACCAAGCTCAAAGTTAGTCCTTGACGGACTAAAAGGTGAGATCTGTCTTTTGTAAATGTCAACAGGCTCGAAATTGAGACTTGTCTTTTGTAAATGTCAACAAGCTCGAAATTGAGACTTGGCTATCTGTCGGTTCAGAGGTCGCAATGACATAACCGGTTGAGAAGCCACCAAGCTCAAAGTTAGTCCTTGACGGACTAAAAGGTGTGAGACCTGTCTTTTGTAAATGTCAACTGGCTTGAAATTGAGACTTATCTTTTGTAAATGTCAACAAGTATAGAGTAGTCCTTGACGGACTGAAACTTATCTTTTGTAAATGTCGACAAGTTTGAGGGTAGTCCTTGACGGACTAAAAGGTGAGACTTGTCTTTTGTAAATGTCAACAAGCTCGAAGGTAGTCCTTGACGGACTGAAACTTATCTTTTGTAAATGTCAACAAGTTGAAGGTAGTCCTTGACGGACTGAAAGGTGAGACTTGGCTATCTGTCGGTTCAGAGGTCGCAATGACGTAACCGATTGAGAAGCCACCAAGCTCGAAATAGTCCTTGTCGGACTGAAAGGTGAGACTTGGCTATCTATCGGTTCAGAGTTCACAATGACGTAACCGATTGAGAAGCCACCAAGCTTGAAGTAGTCCTTTTCGGACTGAAAGGTGAGACTTGGCATCTATCGATTCAGAGGTCGCAATGACGTAACCGATTAAGAAGCCACCTAACTCAAAGTAGTCCTTATCGGACTGAAAGGTGAGACTTGGCATCTATCGGTTCAGAGGTCGCAATGACGTAACCGATTGAGAAGCCACCAAGCTCAAAGTAGTCCTTGTCGAACTAAAACTTGTCTTTTGTAAATGTCAACAAGTTTGAGAGTAGTCCTTGACGAACTGAAAGGTGAGACTTGGCCATCTGCCGGTTCAGAGGTCGCAATGACGTAATCGATTGAGAAGCCACCAAGCTCGAAAGTGATACTTGTTTTTTGTAAATGTCAACAAGTATAGAAGGTTTGATAGGATTTGGAAAAAGGTCTCGTTTTCATTGCGAAAAACGAGGAGATCACTGTCATAAGTTTAATGTTAACGTAACAGCGAAATGGATGGAAAGATCTGTATATGTGGTCTTACCATTCTATGGATGAGAATTGGTAAGTGATTTTGGAGAGGGAATCAAATGGGAATAGATCCTTTAGGATTTTTAGCAAATCCCCAGCTGTCAACGGGTTTGATATGCCTTTACCAATTACCGTTTGAGTCGGGCTAGCCATGCTATTCCCCTCAGCATGATGAGTTATCGAGGACTTATGTTGGGCTTAAAGGCCAACATTTTCCTCTATCCTTAACCGTTAAGGATGTTGAATCATTTTGTTAATGTATGTGTAACCTTGATTCTCCTTGAGACAAACAATGTATGACCAGGTTCCTACTAGTTTATGGTTGCATGATCTCGTTTGGAAGAAGAGAGAGGCTCTCTTTGCGTGTACCTTGGATATGAAGGTCTTAATCAGAGATGTAGCATTAACTTGATCATGACAAGGATCCTTAATCAAGGATAATACTTTTTTAAGAACTTGCCATTGATCGGCATCATGAGTAAATCGCCATCTGAAGTCATAAGGCGGTATGCTCCGTTTGAATAGACTGTTTCTATTACAAACGGTCCTTCCCATTTAGGCTGAAATTTACCTTGGTTTGTGCGTCATGATCATCGGTCGTCTGACGGCTAAAACCAAATCTCCTTTCTAGAAGACCCTTTGTTTGACCTTCTTATTGAAGGATTTTGAGATTCGAGCTTGATACAACTCGATGTGTTGCTGAGCTTGTAGTCGCTTCTCATCTAGGGCTTCGAGCTCTTGAAGGCGCAACCGATCATTGTCCTCTGATGTTATCTTAGTCATTAAAGCGACCCGTAATAACGGCATCTGGATCTCCAATGGTATGACTGCTTCACACCCGTACATCAGGGAAAAAGGCGTATTGCCTGTGGGGCCCGAACCGTGGTTCGGTAGGCCCAAAAACATTCACCAAGATTTTCGTCCCAATCTCGCTTATTCGAGAGATGAACTTCTTGAGCAACTTGATGACCGTTTTGTTGAATGCTTCCGCCAAGCCATTAGCGGCGGGATTATCGGCAGTTGAAGTCACATTCTGAATTCGGTATTTATCGCAGAACCGATAAAATACCTGGCTTATGAATTGGGGACCGTTATCATGGACGATCCGCCTAGGGACACCAAATCGATGGAAGACATGGTGTTTGATGAAATTAACCACGTTAGAGGTTTTGACTTCAACCAGTGGCATAGCTTCTGCCCATTTTGAAAAGTAATCAGTTATTGCCAGGATAAACCGGGACCTTTTGTTGAAGAGGGACTGATCGGCCCTACGACATCGATTCCCCATGCTTCAAATGGCCATGAAGCAACAGTTGGTGGAGCAACTCTGGGGGCTGGTGTATGAAGTCTGCGTGAATTTGGCATGCTTTGCACCTTCGTGCATGTTGGATGGCATCGGCTATCATGGTTGGCCAATAATATCCAAGCCTATGCAACCTGTCTTTAAGTTTTGGACCTGGCTGATGCGCTCCACATATGCCATCGTGTGCTTCTTTAAGCACTTCCTGTGCCTCTGAGTTGGAAAGGCAACGGAGAAGGACACCGTCATACGAGCGGCGGTAAAGTGTCTTCAGAGTCGGATCGTAGTAGAAACGGAGAGACCTTCGTCTGATGGATGCCGCTTCTTTAGGATCGTCTGGCAGCAGACCATGTAAGGCATAGTCGATGAGAGGAAATCGCCAATCTCTCGACTCAAGATCCGTCGAGACATTATAGGCTTCTCGGATTCTTAACATATGCTTAGAGCATACAAGGTGTCGAGTTGCCACTGTGAGGTGATACTCGGTGTCGACTGGAAGGGCTAGTGTTGTTGCTAATGCAACAAGGGCGTCCGCCTTGGTATTCTGAGATCGAGACACGTGCCCGATGTAGAAACCTTCAAAGAGATTAGCAAATTCGATGACCGTGTGATAATAAGCACCAAGTCTTCATGACGGACCTCAAATTCGCCTTTAACCTGATTGATAATCAGTTTTGAATCGCCGTAAGCCTCAAGGTAGCGTACTCCCATTCCATGGGCGAGCTGAAGACCAATAAGTAGAGCATTATATTCTGTTACATTGTTAGAGCATGATTCCGTTAGAGAGAATGCTCTAGGAAGGACGTGATTTTGTGAGAGATAAACACAACCCCCACGCCGGCGATGATCCTGCCCTTAGGCACTATTCGAGATGCTCCATCGAAGAACATCTGCCATACTTCATCCTTTGAGGTTACATTGGACTCGAAGACTTCGTCTGGAATATCTTCGTGAAGTTTTGAGTTCTCCGGGACTGGATGAACAGCCAAGAACTCTGTAAGTGCATGGCTTTAACCGCCTTTTGAGGGATAAAGATCATGTCTTATTGAGACAAAAGGAGTACCCATTTAGCTAATCTTGAATTCAATGATTCTAGCTTTGTCATGAGAAGACACAAGGATTCACTCTGGAGATGACATGTATGGTTTGGCCGACCAATAATGTCGTGTCTTCTGAACGGCAAAGACAAGGGCTAAACACTCCTTCTCGATAGGGTTATAGAGAGATTCCGCTCCTATTAGAGTCCTGCTCAAATAATATATGGCTTATTCGTGGCCATTGTCGTCCTTTTGAGCAAGGAGGGCACCAAGAGAATGGTCCATGTCTTAAATATAACGCTCCTAACGATGCATGGCGACTTGCGGATCAAGTCCGGGCATGTCTTTGTAGTTCCATGCGAAAACGTATATATACTCCTTTACGAGTATTATTAATTCTTCCTTTTCTATAAGTGACAAGCTTTCACTTATGAAGATGGGTTTAGGGTGATCTTGACTACCCAAGTTGACCTGCATCACCTTATCTTCGGTAGGTGGTTCGTGCAGTTCGAATCGCTTTTCCCATTGGAGATCTAATTGCTGAGCCTATGGTTCCTCATCAGTAGCCTCTGCTGGCTCCAATTGACTGCTTGAAGTCATATTAACAGTGAGATTCTCGAACATCACTCCCACGCTGATATCTGAGTCCCATTCGGAGGGTGAGGCAGAATGTCATGAAATTGGTTTGTCATCTTTGAGTTGAACCATTGCTAGCGATGTGGGCGTAACGTACCCCAATCCCCTGCGTGTATTATCATAGTAATTTGCAGGCTTCCCTTTTGGCACAAAGTTACGCAGCAAACTACGTCTTCCTTTCCAAAATTTAGACCCTCTCCACGCTTTAGGTTGTACCCCATTTTCTTCATAATATGGCGCGCTGGTCGTCCGTAATGGAAGAATTGTGGGATGTCTGAGTATGGACTTGAATCTGCGGCTGTGGACCCTCGTGGTTGGGCTCTGCCGATATTATTGGTAATTGACCTTCTTGGATGGAGGGATCACAAAAACGGCCCCTTCTACAGATTCCATGGGTGTGTTGGATGCACTTGGTCTATGTAAAGGCATGTGTAGAGAGCTATCCATGATGGATTCAGACAACCCAACACTCGCAGGATAATCAAAAGAAATATTATCATTAATTACCCACTCGCCTTCATCTTCAGAAGGAGCGTTACATTTAAGACATGCTATAATTGGTTCATTAATCAAAATGGATGGCATGTCAGCTTCAGATTCTGAATCTGCTTCATTGCCACTATCATCATCATCTGGCAATGATTCTTTGGATGCTTCACGTTCTCTTTGATACAGGAGAGCATCATAAAGTAATTTTCCACCCCTTTGAATGGTTGCTTCTCAGCGAAGACAGTTCGTACTGTCGCGTCGTCTTTGACATATTTGAAGCACTGGTGCAGCGTGGAGGGAACGATCCAGTTGGCGTGAATCCACAGTCGTCCTAGTAGCAAGTTGTATGATGTGTCAGCGTCAATGACATAGCAAGTCACTTCTGACTTCAGGCTCCCGATTCGGCAACGGAGTCGAATTTTCCCAAGTGGATGGCTGCTCCGGCATTAAAACCGTATATAGTGATAGTGGTTACGGACAACCTATATAGTGGTATACCGAGGAAGTAGAGAAGCCTTTAAGGGATGATGCTGAGTGCGGACCCCGGATCGACTTGTACCCTTTCAATGTATGTTGAACCGATGTATCCGGTGTAGTACAGAGGTCGATCGTGCTTGTTGTCTTTGAGAAGCATATCTTCCGCTGTGAAGGTAATAGGGGGGACCTTTCATTGTGCATGATGGCATTCAGGACACAGAGACTGAGCGTCATCTTTAGGGGTCTCTGGCATATACGTCAGAAATGATTCTGAATTAGCCAGCGCATCCCTGAGTGCTTCTCTTGTCTCTTTGGAGAGACGAAGGAGCTCGTGTATTGTAATACGAGCCAGGATATTAGCCAGCTGGGCTAATATGTCAAACGAAAGGGCGTGTCAAGGCCTGGGCCAGAAGGCTTCTTCAGGACATGGTCGAACCGGACTTCTTTAGGCTTCTCTTTTCCCTTGGCCGGAATGGAAGCAGGTGCTGGTACTTGTACTGATGTCGTTTGTTGTTGCATTTCGTCAGTAGCCTTCTCATACTGAGTATGATTTTCCGAATCTAGTACCTCTCGGAGGTACATCGGCCTGCGTCGCGCAAGCGTGCTTTTCCCCTTCAGAATCACTGAGAGAAGCTGATGTGAAATTATCGTCGTCCGGCAGGAGGGAGATGACATTGCAAGATTTGCCCTTCGACTTGGACTTCTTTGAATTCCACTGTACGTCTTGGACAAGGTCTGCGTGTATCCATATGACTCCCCCTGTCTCCAATGTCACGGGAACAAGACCTCTATAATCCTGAGTTTTAGCCGCAGGATGTTTGACTTCCAGCGGTGGCACAGGGGCTGGATAGGTCCGTCAGGAACTGTGACCTTTTGGGTTTTGCCAACTCGAGGGTCACCATATTGGCAGTGACTTTCTTCTGCTCTGAATTCAGTATCGGGACCCCTGTGTCGATCAAGACTTGAATTCTATCCTTGAGGATATAGCACTTATCGGTAGGATGGTGAATCATCCTGTGGTAGAGACAGTATTTGGGGTCATTCGTGCGTCCTATTTTATTGGGACGCCGAGCCTCTGGTAGCTTCATTTTATTCCCTTTGTGGAGTAAATGGAATATTGTGACCACCTGATCGTCTCTGAAGGAGTACTGTTTTGAGGGAACTTGGACTCCTGATTATTGAAGCCGTTCTTCTTGGCTTTTGACTGTACGTCCCAGGACAATTCAACGGACATAGTCTCCTTCCCTTTAGCTTGAGAAGACTGTGCTATGTTGCTACGTCCTTTGTTGTTCATACCCTATTTGCCTTTAGGGGTAGAGGGTTCGAACTTTTTAGCCGACTTTTCGGCTATCTCAGCTTGTTCGACCAGTTCTTTCTAGTATGGGCTTTGACAGCCCCCATGCAAACCTCTACTTGGTCTAAGAAGTTGTGCCTGCACGTCTGTAAGAGCATGGGTAATGGCATCCCTGCTGGGCACATCAAAGACAAGTTTCTGAATCGTTCAATGTAGTCACGGACAGATTCGCCCTTCTTCTGCATGGTGGAGAGGAGCTTGTCCATGGTTACCTCGGTATCGTCCTCATAGAAACGAGAAAGGAATCGGGTTCGAGGTTGATCCAGGAATTGACAGAGTCCAGAGGGAGACTTCAGAACCAGTCAAATACTACCCCCTTTAAGGTGCCAATGAACAGCCTAGCCATGATAGCGTCATTGTCTATAACATTACCAGTCTGGGACCGAAAATAGTAGATGTGCTAGTTTGGCGAGCTCTTTCCATCGTACGTATGTAACGTTGGTGGTTTGAACTTCGGTGGGTATGGCACTGAATCCCATTCAAGCGGGTAAGGACGGACTGTCCCCACTTTCTTTAATTCATCCCTCTGAGCTAGGGATGCGATTTGAGCTTAGAGGCCCTTAAGGACTTCAGCGTCTAAAGAAGAACCCTCCTTGGACTTTTTTGTCTTTGGCTGGTCATTGCTAAGATGTTCTTCCTCATCATGGTTGCTCCCGGTATCATTGTTATTCCGGTTATTAAGGAGTTGAGCGAGCATCTGTTGAATGTTGTCTAGAGCTTCTTGCTGAGTTTTGAAAGTTTGCTCCTGAGCTTCCAAACGTTGATGAGGTCGTCATTACCATTATCAGCCATGTTTACTGATGCTCTGTCTGTTCGCACCGAGCTGACTGTCGCCGAAGAAGCATACCCGCTGTCTTCATCTTCTTTATCAGATGACTGGACTGATCTTCTCTTTGGTTCTGGCGAGGCTACTGCCGTTGAGGAGGAAGGCTGTTCATAACTGTAGGGTATCACCACCCTAGATCTGGTGTTTCAAAAAACACCCTCTTCATGCGCCAAGACTTCGCCTAAGCTTGGGCTGTAATCTGGATCTGTGGAGCTGTAGGGAGTGTCGTCAGACGCTTGTCTGCCCCTGCGCAGCTCTCGTCCATTTTCGGTCATGTTGACGGATTCAGAGGGTAGATCTCGTGATACGCTCATTTTGCGATGTTTCACCGGGGCTTGTACCGACAGCCGATCAAAAACTGATCGTCGGCCTGGAGAAGTGACGGGGATTGGTCCCAGCCGGCAATGGACCGAGTGGAGTGTCACCAGCTGACATCTCACTTGTTGACAACAGGGGGAAGTAGTTCGAAAAGATTCCGACTTCCGTTTGTTCGTCAAGAATTCCCGCAAGTCAGACCCAGTTGGGCCTAAACGATCCAGCGCAGAAGCACTTTTGGATCGCGCATAGGACGATGTTCTGCTCCTTTTATCCCCGCAGAGGGGATTAGCAGTGAGTAATGCTTCAGTTCTAGCTTCGCGGCTAAGAACCTTTGAAACGCCCTTGGGCGCTGAAGCTGCATAAGCAACGCTATCAGCACTTAGGGACAATCCCTTAGCTCCGCCACAAAGCGCGAGCTTAGCACTTGACGAACTGGAGAGCGGAGCGCGCTGTGGTGCTTTATCCGCTATGCTGCTGCGAAGGCAATTAGCCTTAGATAGTGCTTTGGCTCTAACTTCGCGGCTAAAAGCTTTGGAAACGCCCTCGGGCGCTGAAGCTGCATAAGCAACGCTATCAGCACTTAGGGACAATCCCTTAGCTCTACCACAAAGTGCGAGCTTAGCGCTTGAAGAACTGGGGAACGAAGCACGCTGTGGTGCTTTATCCGCTATGCTGCTGCGAACATCATGCATACCTGAGGTACAGTAGCTTCGCTCATAAGAGCGAGGCTGGTGCGAGTTGTTGCTCTTGAGTTGGGCGAAGGTATGGTCGCCGCTGTAACTTCGCGGCTGGCAGCATTGTTAGAGCAGGAAGGCATCTTGCCTTTTTCTTCACGAGAGAGACGCACTTGTGGCGTAGCTACGCCTGAGGCTTTATTCAGAGCCTTCTGCTTTGGTCTCCACATCAGCTTTGACAAGGGAGACTTAGGTTCGCAAGGAACCTGACTAGCCACACGCGAGGCTGAAGGGTGTTGGCAGAATTCTGCTCCTGGTTTCTGTTCCGAAACCCAGGTCATGTAGACCTTTCTATGTTTCCGCGCGCGAAACATTAGACCACCCCTAGAGAGGACTTCTTCATATTTTTCCTGGTCGAAGTGGACGACCAGGTTCTCTAAAGTGTTGGACTTGGACTGCAGGCGTACTTCCTTGTTGCGCCAGAGAATCGCAGCAGGCTCGCAGGGAGCCTTATTTGCCTCCGCAGTGACTTGCATTGAAGATTTAGCCAGAGAGGCTCTGGCTACACCGGCTTTCCTGAATTCAGAGATAGACCCGAAGATCTGTTCGTCGCATTGCGACACTTGATTCTCAGCAGTGGAGAATATCTTCCCCAACGGAGTCGCCATCTTGTTTTCCATTGATTTGCAAAAGGGAAAACTTACAAAAAAAGAAGTTGAGAAGCTAAATTACAAGTAATACAAAAGATTACAAGTAGATCTCCTCAGAGATTCTGCAGAAGTGTGCCGATAGGAGTCTGATCAGCGCGCGACCACTTTGTCCCTTTGACGATGCGAGCGATGAGATTCCCTTCTCGCCTGGTTCGGAGAATCAGAGAACAGAAGGTTGGTAGAACCCTTTTGTTACTTCTCAAAACCACCTTCGCTTAGGAATTTCTTCTCACCTGGTTCCAGAGATTCCTTGAGAAGAAGGGAGGTATTAGGGTATCAGCACCCTGATTAGAGAAGCAGCTCTCTAAAAGTCTCTGAATTCAAGAGACTAGATCTCTGTTTGTACGGGCGATGCGTCCTCTCGAGAAGTCTGCCGTCTCTTCCCGTGAAGTCGTCCAGAAGAAGTCTTTATGTGTGTGGGAGGTCTTCGTGCGCGCCTCTCTCCTTGTGCCCCTGGTGGGCTATTTATAAGGAGAGCAAGGGTATAATTGTCCCTTGAAAATATAGAAACAGATTGAATCAAATTTGTTTAAATCTGAAAAGTAGCCTTGCTGCGAGGCTAGGATCAGCTTCTGCGAAGCTAGAAGTAGCAGGTCGATTGATCCTCTTGATCTGTTTTGATTCTTTCCATATAGTTGGAAGATCTCCCCTGATCCTCTTACTCATTTTAGGAGAGTCAAGAGACTATGGCAATCAACTGCCAAATTTGATCTCAGATTTGATCCCGATTGGATTTGATCTTGATCCGATTAGATTTGATCTCATCTGGAGATATAATTGGTCAAAGGTTGACCATAGCAGACCCGCAGCGGAGCTGCCGCGTTGAGCTCACAGCGGAGCTGGAAGGCGCATGTGGCGAAGTCAGAAGACGGCTCTTCAGCGGAGCTAGATATCGTCTGTGGCGAAGCTACCGAACATCCTTCTGCTTCAAGCGAAGCTAACTCTCTACGGAGTTAACTGAGCACTTCAGGCGAAGCTATAAGTTAGCTTCCTGACGGAGCTGTGAATGGCTTCAAGGCGAAGTTTAGATGATCTTAGCCTCTCAGGCGAGGCTATCCCTTTGGGCTAATGTGATGCTAAGTGCTAGCATGTTAGACCTGCTGAGGTCTATTTAGAGACAATCTGGGCTTACTGTCTGATCAGTAGAATCCAATTTGCTTCCTTGTCCCTCGAAGATGGGTGAAAACTGGTCGTCAGCTTATCTGTCACTTGTCTTTTGTAAATGTCAACATGTTTAGACATCGTTCGGACCAATAAGAATCTTGTCTTTTTTAAGTGTCAACACCCGCCAATAGCGCCCGGTCAGAAATGGGAACTCGGGCCTAATGATGAAAACTTTCAAAGACCGTATCAGGTTTGAAAGTATCCTTATTTGACTCCGTGGTGTAAGAGCTCGCAGAGACGTTGATCTTCTCAGCAATTTCTTCGTCAGTGCAAGGAGCCAGACTGGTCACTGGGCTATCCTTCTCATTTATACCATTGAATAGGTAGCTTGCCAAGGACATCTGATTGACACCCATGTTCCTCCAGGAGATTATTTGGCCGCAGATGTGGAAGTGACACAACACTTCTCAGTATGTCTCGTATACTTGAGGGTTCTCCTTTTTCAAGAGATGAAGTTCTTCAGAAGTCAGAACGTATTCTTCATAAGGGGCATCTCCCATAACAAGCCCCGAGACTTCATACAGCTCATGAAGAGCGAGCCCCATCTCTCCGACTGGAGTAAAAAAAGTGCCCGTCAAAGGATTATAGTGCTCCAGGATGCCATAGAAATTATGGGAACTTTGTGGGAGGCCATACTTCACAGCCTTGACCGAGTGGTACAGTCCGACCTGTTGTAGCAGAGCTCCAAGTTTAACAAGCACAAATCCAACCATCCTACCCCACCAGGATCTGTTGGAGGAATGAAGCCACCCGAGCGGACGGAAGTCGACGGGAAAATCATCCCTCACTTTCATGAACTGGTTGATGAAAGTGGTGCCCAGCTGTGGGGTCTCTCCTTTCAGATATTCAGATCTGACCAATCTGGGGAATAAACCAAAGACCTCTTTCTCATGGCCGGCAGAGTGTATTTCTTTGGGCCCTAGTCTGCCAAGAGAGACACCGGAGACAAATCGGGAAAGATCCCAATCCATCGCACGGTGAACAGACATGTGCTGAAGATAAGACAGGGGATACATCCTTTCCATATTGGGAAGAAAGAACTTCCTATCTCCTATCTGACGGAGTCACTTATAATCCCCGTCATGTAGAATCCTATCATCCTCATCAGTGTCGTTACCAAAGAAGAAGACAGGCTTCCGTAATGGAGTGTGAGAATCCGTCTCAAACAGTCCATCAGAGATAATCTCTCGGAGGGTCACCATACTGGCCTGGGAGATCCTCTCCTTTCGTTCCTTTGACTTACCAGTAGTCACAGGAGCAGTTCTCTGAAGCACAAAGGTTAGATTACGATCAACGCCACCTACGTGCCCAAAATGGCACTTTTTGGACAAAGGGTTGGAGGAGTATCTTACTGCAAAGAGAACAACACTTGGTCAGAATTCAGAAAGAAAATGGCTAAGTGCTTGAAATTCAAACGCAGGAATGAATCTAGACGCGGAGATCATGAAAATCTGCGTCCAGACTCAAAGAATGCGAAACATGCATGAAGCCCGCATTTCAAAATCCAGGACTTAGAAAAATTTCTAAGTATCGGACTCAAACGCGAGATTCATTAAAACTTGCGTCTGATCTTACAAGACGCAAGAATTGCAGGAAGTCTGCTTTTGAACTCCCCATACTTAGAAATATTCTGAGCATTGAGTCCGAAACGCAAGGGTCAATGAGGCCCTATGTTCAACAAACAGATACGGACCCAAGTTGATAAAGGAAAGATGCAGAGGTCGTCAAACCTGCGTCTTGTCTATCAACTCAAGAATCGTGCCTGAAGATCAAACACGGGCATGAGCCCGCGTTAGCGGTTCACATTCAAAAGGGACTTAAGAGGTGAAAGAACTCTATAAGCCCCTTCAATGGCGAAAACCAAATCAGATGGTTTTACTACCTGAAATAGGGGCCTCCTGCATGGTAGGACCACCCATTTGAATCTCCGGAGCGACAGCGCTCGAAGATGAAGAAGCGGGTTTGGTCTTGGGTGCCATTTCAACCATGAAATCACTGTTCAAGGTGGTAAAAACGGGAGAAAATTTTGAGCTTTTTCTTAACCCTAAAAGAACTCGACAAAGAATAAGAGTCTAACGATGACTCTTGAAAGACTGCTGTCTTTTATAGGCACAGAAATCCCCAGAGATACGCGGCGCTTGGCTCGAGGCCTAATCCCCGTTTGACGCGTGGCGTGCATATTAAATGCAGCACAAAATTCGCGCACCAAAGGGAAGATGTCCCTTCAATTCTGCCTGATATGTGGCAACGCGCCCACAACGCGGATTCGTGTTCAACAGAAAACCGCGTTCCTCCAAAAGTCGCGCCTCTTCAGCAAAGCCAGAGTCGCGCCTAGTTTACAGAGTGAGAGCTGCGTCTTCATCTCAAAGGACACGTCTCTACAAGAGTCGCGTCTTTAAAGCAACATGACCCCTGCATTTACAGGTGTCAGTTCAACAGTACACTGGCGCAAGCAGATGACTGTTCACCCCTGGTTCGAAGTATACCAACAAACTGCTCAGAGTACTGAGGAGGTCTAGACTGCGTATCTAGACACTCACCACGATCATCTCTGGTGGCTTCAAAGGGTTTTACAGTACACTCACGGAGACCATATTCCAGACAGGATCAAGCTCGGAGCATCTCGAATGATTGTCAATACAATCATGAGAAGTCTGAATTCAGCGAGAGTCCAAAGTATTTTAAAATTCGTCCCAGTCAACCATGGAATATCGAAAAGTTGGAGGGGGTTCTATAGGCTATCTAAAAATCACTAAAGACAAGTCATCAAAAAGCAGAGGCCAAACTCCAGACGCAGGGCTAATCATAGCCATTACTGCAGCGCCAAGACGCGAGGGTCGAAACTCGCATCTCAGCATCACTGCAGCGCCAAGACGCGAGGGTCGAAACCCGCATCTCGGCATCACTGCAGTGCCAAAACACGAAGGTCGAAACCCGCGTCTCAGCATCACTGCAGCGCCAAGACGCGAGGGTCGAAACCTGCGTCGCAGCATCACTGCAGAGCAAGACGCGAAGGTCGAAACCCGCGTCTCAGCATCATTGCAGCACCAAGACGCGAGGGTCAAAACCCACGTCTCAGCATCACTGCAGCACCAAGACGTGAGGGTCGAGACCTGCGTCTCGGTTATAACCGCCCTCGTTATTGGGTCAATTACTGCCCACGTAATGAGGAAGTTAACCCCCATTATGGAGCATTTTTAGGGGGCACGTTCACCCCTGAAGCCTCTATAAATAGCCTCATTTGGTAGGGAGAAGGGGTCGGTCAGGCAGATAATTCTTGGAAAAGAATTTCGCTTGTGAGCTGTAGAAGCCAAGACTTCCACTGAAAAGAGAGAGTTCAACTCTTCGAACAACTTGCTGCGTACAAGTTAATCTTTGCCTACAATCTCTTTGAGATTCCTAGTTGACAGGAGTTGTGTTACTCCGTCTGCTATCCAAAGAGAGGATTCCCAAGAGGTCCTAACATTCACCCGATCAATGGAAAATAAGATTCACTTTTCACCGCCACACCAAGAACCCAACATTAAACAAAGGGAGATTTAATTGTGAATATCTTCCCTCCCTTGTAGTCGGAGTATTAATCCATTGTAATCTTTCATTTGATTCAAGGAAACTCTACACGAATTTCTCCCTCCAAACAATAGGCTGATTAATCTCTAATTTTACATAATTTTTATCACATCCGCATATTTATTTCGTATAAAATTCTGCTAATAAAGTTTTGCTTGCTTGATTCTAAGTTCATGGTGTGCAATGAAGAAGAAGACCCTAAATCACCATTTAATTAGTGATTAAAAGCCTATATCATAACCATTGACCTAGAAGAGCTGATTCATCAAAACCAGGGGCCCAAAACTAGAAACCGGGAGCAAAGGCTGACAGGGGACAGATGGGACCGTGCGTGGCTCAAGACGCCGCGCGCGCAACCCTAGTATGGCCGCGAAAACTCGACCTGGGCCGCGTTTCCATGGCCATACGGCCGCGGCGCGTGCCTGGCTTCGGGCCAGGGGTTGTTCCCCTGGCCCCCGTTCCTCTGGTGGCTATAAATACCCCCTGAGTTTTCAGTGCAAGGATATGCAATGTTTTAGGGTAGTTTTCATTTTCATTTTGTAGTTTAGGATAGTTTAGTTTAGTGTTCTTCTTCTTCCTCTCTTGTATTTTCCATTTCTTATAGATCTTGTAATAGGGAGAGAGAGTGGTACATGTTGGAAAGCAAGAGTGCTTGTAATAGAAAGTGACAATCTTGAAAGGTGCTCTCTTACCTTATCTTTATTTTCTTCTCTCTAATCTCTTTTACATGTGTAGCTAATTTTTCTCTCATGGAAACTAACTACTAACCACCAACTAGTCTGACTTCTTATTTGATAATCCACATGAATCTAATAGCCTCTACTTGGCTTGCTCTTGCAAGAGTCATTGATGGCTCATGATGATAGATCTAACACTCTAACTTTCTAACTCTCTAACAAGCTAACATTACTTTATTTCATGCTTACTTTTAGTTTTGATGGTTTAACTGTAGCTGGAACTTATTTTGTTGAGTTTGAATGTGATGAGTTACATATGGGCCATGCTTTGTAAAGCTCTTGAACCAAGGACTAGTGATGATCAATGATACATGTGAGGTAACTATCACCAAGAGGTTAGCATGTTGGTGGAGTTATTAGTAGTTAGTAGCCGTGAGTCTTCTTTCTTTTTCACTTTATTTTAGATATAAAAACAAAACCACAAAAATCATTCTTTTCTATATTTCCCACTTCTTCGTATTCCACCATACTTCTCTTTTTATTTTTGTTTTCTTTTCTTTTCATTCTTTTAAACATTGAAGAACTTTTAACACACACGTGAATCAACCGGTAAAGCTTCTATCGCCTCCCGTCCTCGTGAAATTCGGCTCGTTTTAGCCTCTATGCTATAACGGAAGTATCGAGAAAGCCAAAGTACACACACTTTAAATATCGAATTCAAAATATGCACTTTTTGTGCACGGTTTCCCACGATCAAATTTTGGCGCCGTTGACAGGGATGGGAACGGTTTGAGTTTACGTTTTTGTTAACTTTTCTTCTTTATTTTTGGTGTGCAAGTTAAATTTTTAGCGTTGCAGAAGTCCACACTTGCTCTTGTGTGGTCGGGTAACTTCTTGTATATTCTTATACTCTATTGCTAATTTTTGTTTATATTACCTGTGCACTGTAAATAATTGTAAGAACTAAAATACGGAAATTGGATGCTTTAAAACGGTTTAGACATTTGCATCTAGGCACGTGTCAATTTTCATTCCAATATACTATATTTTGTTCTTGTGTTGTTGTGATCTTGACGGAGGCGTACATATTGCATTGCATATAGTTAGGACAAATACTTCAGTGATTACTCGCTTTTTTGTGTTCATTCTTATCTATATTGTACACTTGCACAAATTTAACTTAAGGGCAACACCCAAAATAACATAAGGTGGGGAAGTCATTACCCTCCCTTAGCTCAAAAATTACCTCCCCACTCACACAACCCAAGCCTAAATAAAATTTGCTAGACGTTGGCCCCTAGGGATATCTCAGACTCATTTAGGAGATTGGCCTAAGGGGGAAGTTATTAGAAGTTGACTCTTTTCAAATCGGTGTCTAAGGTTAGGGATTGAGAGGCGAAACCTCAAAGAACAGTGGTTTGGCATAATTAGGCCTGTTACTCCGGCACGAATACCTCCCACTGATCTTGTCCCTACCTGGCCGATAAATTGTGGTCCGCTTCTAACAATATACCCCCCGTGGACAGTCTAACCAGTTAGGAGTCGTCTAGGTCTAAGTCAACCCTAACATAGGCTTGTTTTCCTTTTCTTTTTTTTGTTTTTTGTTTGTTTTTTCTTTTTTGTAAATTGTGAAATAGATTTTAATAACAATAATTCATTCAATCATGATATAAATTCATATTTCACTCCGACCTCATTTTACTCGGATAACTCTGACCTGGCTATGTACAATATGAACCAACCATTTATGCGGAGTTGGGATTATCCGAATCAATATGACCCGTACCCCCAATCTTATGACCATAATTTTCAAAATAATTTCAACTCTTCACAGAGTTCATGGGGATTCAACTACCCTGAGTCAAATTCTCAACCATCTTGTCCACAATATTCATTCCTTAATTTTGATTCATATACTCCTGTCCCTGAACTACCAATTGAAGAAAAAATCATCATTGAAAAGGAGTTTGGAAGAAGTAATAGAGGCCCAAAAATAATTTGAAAACCTGATGGCCTTATCATGTCCACAAAATTTTTAAAATTCATGTAGTTCTTTCCCAGAACAACTCAAAGGAAAATCATTATGAAAAAAAACTATGGAATTTGTGCAAGAGACCGAGTGCATAATGCAAAATACGATTGATTTCCCATGTCCATCAAATGTTCAAGAATCTTGCCATTTTGGAAATCCAGCTTCAATTTCATCATACTAAACTGAACTTGACCAAAATCCAATTACTACTTTGGCCAGTTATCCATTTCCTGAAATTGAACTTGAAGATGAATGTGAACTTGAGCTTCAAGTTAGCGATTCGAATCCATTCATTGAATCACTATCGACTCATGTAGTGTTATCTAAACTAAGTAACGTTCTTAAGCCAGTTTTGATTCCCATCATTCCTGAACTGGACTCGATTATTTCACCCATTCACCTTCCTTCTGTGGACAAAAATCAAGATTCAATTTCATTATATTCATTTGAACTTGCCTAAAATCTTGAAAATCACCTTGACATTTTGGCAAGTTATCCTTTTCCCGAAATTAAACTTGAACCTAAATGTGATCATGAACCTCATATTAGTAATTCCATTTTACTTTTTGATTCAATAATGACTCGGTATTTGTACCAGATTTTTTCTCTATTCCGGAGTCAACATTGAATCCTGTACCAATACACCGTGAAATGGAATCACAATCTCTCACGATCACACTTCATTGTTGGGGAAAGTGTGTGACATCAATACTTATTTTTGGACCCTGTTTTTGAACCAATTTTGACTCTCATTGTTAACTCTCGACTTGATCTGAGTCAAATTCCCGAGTCAGTGTCAATTTTTACTCTGTTCCATTTGAGTCCAAATCACTCATCTTCGAAAATCACACATATTGTTGGACAAGACTGTTGACGAAACTGACTCAATAATTATTTTTGAAAATTGGAACTTAGATTGGGATAATTTTTTAAATAAGACCATTCAATCCATCATTCTTTTATTGGGTCATATTAGAGAGGTCACTGGTGGGTTTCTGCAAGATCCACGCTATTTTGATTGGGTAGCAATGCTTGGCCCAGTCAGATCACCACCAGAACCACCACCATGAGGTAATCTTCCTTCCCACTCTATAGTTTCATGTCTATACACATTCACGATGCATTGAGGACAATGCATGAGATAAGTGTGGGGAGGGTTTACTAACATAGCTAGTTTTACATTTTCTTTCTTTACACTTCTTTTTATGTATAAAAAAATCTTTTATATAAAAACTCTTTTCTTTTCTTTTTACAAAACTTTTTGAAATAAGATAAATAGTATTGATTTATTTTTAAGAAATTAAGATTATCTTAAGAATTAGGAAGACCTAAAATTATGAAATTTTAAACCGAGTCAAAATAATATATCTTGTTTAAATTTTAGGATAAGAAAGTAAGAGTGAAAAGATAATTTGATCTTGAATTTTTGCCTTAGATTTATGTACTCTACACTTACACAATTTTGGGATTGAAACAAAGACTGAAAATGCCATAAAAAATATTTTTTATAAAAATAATGATAAAATCACTTATTGAAGTTGGGTAATTATGCCTCAGGAAGTATAATTATTCACACGTAAAACGGTGGACAAAGATAAAATAATCCCTTTTTGTTTTGTGGCCTTGTTTGCTCGAGTGCTTAAATCTGAGGGATATTTTCTCATCTGGTGCCCTAAAACTATCTGGTTTGGGAGTACCAGCTAAAGGCTCACTACCCAAATAAATAAAAAATCCTAAGAAAACTAAGGGAAGAAAAGAAATATATATATAATATATAAATAAAAGGCATGAAAGTTTGAGTCATTATCTCAAAAATCTTCACAATCCACAAAGTGCATATTTTTCTAAGAGTTTTATGAAAGGTCAAAAAATCAATTCAATTTAAATTCTTACATTTAATTTATAACAAAATTTTTGTATTATGACTTAGTTTAAGAAAGAACAATTTCTGGTTAACCTCTGACCTTGGATCACTTATATTTTTGTAAAAATACTTCAACACTTTTTTCTATTTTCAAAATGCGTTTTCAAAAATACTAACATTTGATTTCTTTCTTTATAGATTTTGTGGGTGTAATCTGCTGAAAACCCTCAGGAGACAAAAACTCCTCCTCTAGGGGGGACCTCGAGGTTTAACGGCTTGTTGCACATGCTCAGTGCAATCGCGTCACCTGCGAAAGTGGTGTAATAATTTTCTTAATTTTTTGTTTTGCTCAGGACGAGCAAAAAGATAAGTGTGGGGGTGTGATTAATCTCTAATTTTGCATAATGTTTATCACATCCACATATTTATTTGGTATAAAATTCTGCTAATAAAGCTTTGCTTGCTTGATTCTAGGTCCATGGTATGCAATGAAGAAGAAGACCCTAAACCACCATGTAATTGGTGATTAAAAGCCTATATCATAGCCATTGAACTAGAAGAGCTGATTCATCAAAATTAGGGGCCCAAAATCAGAAACCAGGATCAGAGGCTGACAGGAGACAGACGGGACCGCGCGTGGCTCAAGGGGCCGCGCGCGGCCTAGTATGGCCGCGGCGCGCGCCTGGTTGGGGCCAGGGGTTGTCCCCCTGGCCCCCGTTCCTCTGGTGGCTATAAATACCCCCCCTGGGGTTTCAGAGCAAGGATATGCAATGTTTAGGGTAGTTTTCGTTTTCATTTTCATTTTATAGTTTAAGGTAGTTTAGGTTAGTGTTCTTCTTCTTCCTCCCTTGTATTTTTCATTTCTTGTAGATCTTGTAATAGGGAGAGAGAGAGTGGTACATGTTGGGAAGCAAGAGTGCTTGTAAATAGAAGGTGACAATTTATGAAATGTGCTCTCTTACTTTATTTTGTTTTCTTCTCTCTAATCTCTTTTACATGTGTAGTTAATTTTTCTCTCATGGAAACTAACTACTAACCACCAACTAATCTAACATTTTATTTGATAATCCACATGAATCTAATAGCCTCTACTTGGCCTTGCTCTTGCAAGAGCCATTGATGGCTCATGATGATGGATCTAACACTCTAACTTCCTAACTCTCTAACAAGCTAACATTATTTTACTCCATGCTTACTTTTAGTTTTGATGGTTTAAGTGTAGCTTGAACTTGTTTTATTGAGTTTAGATGTGATGAGTTATATATGGGTCATGCTTTGTAAAGCTCTTGAACCAAAGACTAGTGATGGCCAATGATACATGTGAGTCAACTATCACTAAGAGGTTAGCATGTTGGTGGAGTCATTAGTAGTTAGTAGCTGTGAGTCTTCTTTCTTTTTCACTTTCTGTTAGATATAAAAATAAAACCACAAAAACCATTCTTTTCTATGTTTCCCACTTCTTCGTATTCCACCGTACTTCTCTTTTTATTCTTAGTTTTTTTTTCTTTTCATTCTTTTAAATATTGAAGAACTTTTAACACACACGTGAATCAACCTGTAAAGCTTTTATCGCCTCCCGTCCTTATGGATTCGACTCGTTTTAGCCTCTATGCTATAACGGAAGTATCGAGGAAGCCAAAGCGCACACACTTTAAATATCAATTTCAAAACATATACTTTTTGTGCACGATTTCCCACGATCATAGGCATTTCTGGATACTCTGATTCGGGTTATACTGGTGACCGAGGGGGCATAAAGTCTACTACTGGATACTTTATCTTTGTTGGAGAAAATCTTGTGACTTTGAGAAGTAAGAAATAGGATGTTGTATCTCGCTCAAGTGCAGAAGCAGAGTATAGAGCCATAACTCATACTGCATGTGAGATGATTTAGTTAAAGAATCTATTGGTGGAGCTTGATTTTCGATAGCTTGGACCAATACCTATGCATTGTGTATCTATATTGCATAGAATCCTGTATTTCATGAAAGAACTAATCACATTAAGGTTGACTGTTATTTCGTCAGAGATATTTGGACCAAGAGGGTGGTGACCTTCCAGTTCACACCTTCGTCGAAGCAGTTAGCAGATCTTCTTACCAAAGCTGTTTCACCCCAGGTGTTTTCTAGCCTATATAACAAGCAGGGCAAGTTAGATATCTATGCTCCAGTTTGAGGGGGAGTGTTAGATTAGATAATAAGTTAGTTGAGTTATTAGATTTATATTACCCATAACCTAATACCCATTTGTATTCTCTGTATATAAAGATGATCTCTATCTAATAAAGCATGCTTTCTAGGATTTTGTTTCTCTACACATATAATAGCATTCTTAATATTAATGTTTCTACATCTGTTAACAGCTTGAAAATTAACACCTGCTTCTTCCCTTAATTACTGTTAAACTCTGGTTGTTAATCAGAGCTTTTTCTGTAATTTTGCAGCTAGATGCGGTTGCGCCAATACTAGCAGGTTTGAATAAATCCATTGTGATTGCTAAAATTAATGCTGACAAGTATGTCATACTTGCTGCTAAATATGAAATGGAGTATGTCCCCCCACACATTTCATTATTGTGAGCCTTCTTTTTCTGTTTGGCTGTCGTAATTGCCCGTAATTCGTAAGTCGTAATTGATAAAATCTTTTACAGTTGTAAATGAGTTACATGCATGTAAGTTTTACGGTGTTTGGTTGGTAATATAAAGTTATAAGTGGGAAAGTGTATTGTGTTTTACAGTGTTTGGTTGTCGTAATGTGTAAGTCGTAAGTGAAAAAGTGACCACAAAATTAACTGTTTGGTGATTTAAAAAATTTTAATATTGCAAATAAATACTAAAAATACTAAATATTAAAAAAATTAATATTAACATAAAAAATAATGCAAATTTGCATGACCACAAAATTAACTGTAACTGAGTTTTAAGTGAGTGGTAATTGGGTTGCAAATGAGTGGTAGTTGAGTTGCGTAAATCTTTTACGAATTACGATCCAAACAAACGCCGTAGTTGTAATTGAATTGTAAGTCATTTACAAATTACGGACTTTTACAACTTTTACGACGAAACAAACAGCCCCTGTATTAAAGAGAGAATTATTTTGCAGCATCAGATATGCTTAAATTAGAACCTTGCTTCAATTTCTATTTAATCAGAGTGTTAAATTTCATAAAAAGCTGGGAATTGATGTTGGAAAATTATAAGCACTTGTTGAGTTGTGATTCATTACAGAATTATGGTAATAGACAGTTTTCTTCTATCATATCATATTGCACATGGGTCATTATCCTGAATCTAACCTAGGGCATTGTTCTTTTATCAATACAGCAGGTACCCAACACTGAAGGTTTTTATGCATGGTGTCCCTATTGACTACAATGGTCCAAGGAAAGCAGATTTGCTTGTTCGATATTTAAAGAAGTTTGTGGCACCTGACGTTTCTGTCATTGAGTCATATTCTGCAATTAATGAATTTATTGAAACGGCTGGCAACCGCTTTCCCATATTGGTTTTGGCCTAAATGAATCACTGGTTGCCGAATTTGCCAGAAAATACAAGGAAAAAACATGGTTTTCTGTAGCTAAAGATTTCTCTGAGGGCGTTACGATAGGTTCTGATTTTGACAAAGTTCCTGCTTTGGTGTCCGTTCATCCAAATTATAATGAACAGAGTGTGTGTCACGCCCCGCTTCCCAAAATATGTGGAAACAGAGTCGCGACGAAGGTCAGCGACACATATACGCAAGGAAAATACCTCACGTATACGCGCTAAGTTTAAGGTAACCTGAACAAGTTTTAAATCTTAATCATAAAATCAACTACACATGATCTCAGATAAAAAAGATGGAATAGAAGCTAAATGTGATACATAGGAATCAAGAAATAATAGCAGAAATAAAGAAAGGCGAGAATACCAGAATCAAAAAGAGAGAAGCTCCAGCTCCTCGCGAAGCGTAAGATCACACGAACACCTGAACAATATAAGAAGATGTCCAATACCCCGTACATGCGAATTCAGGGTCATCAGAAGCGACCTAATAAGTGTGTATAAAGAGGAATGTGTTCGTGCATAATAACAATGTAAGAAATAACAATATGATAATAAATAAAAGATAACAAAAATAATCAATATCAAGAACAAAGCTGTGAACGATACATAACGGATATCATGATAAAAGAAAACAAGTAATGTCAAAATATATAACCTGGCATATGGCACTAATCTGGTATATAGTCCGGTCATGTGTACAATCATATATCTATCATAGTTATATTTACGTACAGTCGGGTGATCACGGTTAGTCACAATACATTAACAGGTTATTATTATTAATTATGTCAGCGAACACCAATTGCTACACGCAATAGACGCATCCATACTACACCTACCACACATGCCAATCGAGGTCCTTACTTATTGAAACTGATCAGTTGGAAACATTGTCTGTGTTTTAGGTGGGTCCCGTGCATACCAGGGACTACGGCCCAGACCCCTGGCGCTGAATCAGGACCTACCGCAAGGTAGTCAGGAACATGTATAATAAGAACAAAAATAGGACGGGGTTCCAGTCACCCCACGGGAACCCTATAGTAGAACCCTCTTTCGGCTGCGCAACCTAAATCCTAAATCCACCCAAAATACAGACGTTGTCTTCTCCATCAATTTCCCTAATCCCAGTATAAGTTGTTTATTTAGTTGTCAAGAGTATTAATATACATGTTACCTAAATTTACTGGGATAACTCGATAATGATAATAGTAACAACTTTAAAAGTGAAATTGTGATACATGTATAACAGGATATATATATATATATATTATATATATATATATATATATATATATATATATATATATATATATATATATATATATATATATATATATATATGTCGGTGAACATGATAAACAGGACAAGATTATTACCGTCTAACAATATTTTTTTCAGTAGTTAGATAACATGAACATGATGGTCATCAGATAAATGGTCACAAATGTCATCCAGGTGAGTCTTAATGGCAAAGGCCTAACCGATGTCGTATAGTGATCTTGAAGGTTTATTATTAAGAACAAATGTACGTAATTGCTTACAGGAATACACAAAAATACTACGAATAATGCATGGAGGTAATTCATGAAAATTATGAAATTTCTAAATACTAGAAAATTAACTTAATCATTTAAATCACTTTTATACATAATTAAATAACTAGATAAAATCCTTCATCACAAGAATTCTTGTTAACTGAAGGGGAAAAAAGCACTCACAACAAAATTTAAATAAAATTACACAAGAAAAGAAACACTCACAACGCGATTAAATAAAATTAAATAAAGAAATAAAATACTCACCTGAGCTAGATCACAATCGAAAGCACTGAGATCCTAGTCTCCCAATAAATCTACATAAATTATTTCAATAGAAATTGTTAGGATCTTTTATTTATTTAATCTTGATTAATTAGCTTGGGAGTTAGAAATATGATTCTTTAGGTCCAATGAATTTAGTAGGTTTAATCTAAACCAATTTCTAATTTTTTTGTTGGATTATTAATAGGCTTTAAATTATTAAAATACTTAACGGGCCTAGATTTATCATTAAGGAGAAATGGTTTTAAAGTTGGTGATTTAATTTAATTTATATTGTTATTTATCTAAAATTTTTATCATAGATTGTAGAAATATTGTAGACTATTATTTATATTTTTCTCTATTTTTATTTGATATTTTCAATAAATTATTTTTATTGCAAATTATCTATTCTTTCTTCCTTTCTTTCTTCTTCTTATTATTTTTTTTATATACATGTAACAGCCCAGGCCCAGGTTAGGCCTGGGATGGACCAGGCCAAGCCCAGGCCTGGTCCGAATTTTTCCTTCTTTTTTTTTATTTAAATAGGGCCTAATGGCCTTGGCTGGCTCAGGCGGCCTGGCCCAGGCAGGCCAGGCGGGCCCTGGCCCAGCCGGGCCAGTCTGGGCCCAGCTGGACTACACAGACCAGCCCGATCTGTGCAGTAGGCACAGCTGCTCTCAGCCTGGTAGAGAGCAGTGACAAACCTCTTTCTTTTTTTTTTTTAAAACAAAACTTGGCTGTTAAATTTTAGAAAAATATATAAATTAAAATTATGAGTTAGTATTATCTCCCATGTAGTTTTTTTGTTGAACTTTTGAATTGAGTTTTGATGTATTAATAGATTAGCCTATGTGTCTAATTTAGATTGGTGGAATTAAGTTCTAAAAATTTTCTTTTTGGAATAAAAATTTTTAATATGCAATTTATTAGATCCAAACCAATTTTTTTTTTCTTTTTAATATTCCAATTGGGGTAATAATTTATGACTTTTATATATTTTATATAAATAAAGGTGATATTTTTAATGAAAGAAAACGATCTATGGAAAGAGTTAAACATTATAAATTATTTAAATTCTAGTTCCACAATTTAATTTTTTTATTAGAGCTTAGACAAGAATTCTAGATGAAAAATTTATGGGAATATAAATCTAATCATGAAATATTAAATCAAATTTTAATTCATAAAAGTTTGAGTTTTACTTACGTGAGTTGTTCCTCCTTGCTTTCTCCTCAACCCTTGTACCTCGAAACCCCTTTTCGTTCACGATCCGCTTGAGGAGAAAGGAAAGATGAAAGTGGGGAGAGTTGGACTAGGGTTTTCTCTTGAGGTAGAAGAGAAAGAAAGAGTTTGGGTCTTTATATAGGTTATTAGATATTTTAGAAACATGAATTCTACTTAGATTTAGACTGCTTAATTTAGTAATTAGGATTAGGATGTGAGTTGGATTGGAATTTGAATTATGATTATATATTTAGATTAGATTATAGATTTGGACTAGAATTAGGATTGGGTTGTTAAGACTTAAGAATTTAAATTAAGATAGGATTATGAAAATTTGGGTTTTGGGTTATATGTTAAATTTGGACTTTAGTTAAAAGAAATAAGTAATTTGAAGAATAAGAAAATAAATTGTGGGCTTTTGGGCTTAGCTTTTGGGCTTAAACAAAAATAGAAAAAGGAGGAGAAAATGAATAAAAATAAGAAGTGGGCTTGGCTCATGTGGGCTTAGCATAAAAAGGAAAAGAAAATAAAAGGAAAAGGAGAATAGATGAGCTTATTGGGCTTGGATGAAAATAATAATACTATCCATTAATAATTATTTAAAATAATTAAATATAAGCAGCAATAGTCTACAAGTCAGAAACAATAATAACACTAATAATGATACTAAATCAAGTTAATTAATAATAATAAAATAATATGAAGAATCAAGTAAATTTTTAAAAATAATAATATGGTATTATTAATTAGGGAATATTACATTCTACGCAACTTAACAAAAATTTCGTCCTCGAAATTTCGATAAGGTAGGGAATGTTAGAAAACCAGAACCAAGAGAGAAAACAAACAAGCTTTCACGTCGCTTTTGAATACATCATGGTTCCGCTACGCTTCCGCTGCGCGCTCTGATCTTTATTACCGGATTCAGAATGGAGTGACCAATTCCAAGAGACAAAATCAAGAAATAAAATCGGGAAGAAGAATAAGAATCAAGATGGAGCCAAGATTACTTTAGAAAAAGAGTTAGAATTAGGGATATCAAAAGGTTCAAGAAATGGATTTCAAAAGGCAAAACGATCAATTCCATATGTAGTCAATATCATCGTATGGATAGTATATGTATATTGCAGTGTAAATGTAACTTGTCTCAGGAAACCGGTGAGAACTAGGTCCTCCTTGAGTAAAATTGGCTTTGATACTAAGAAAACCTCGTCACGCCCCGCTTCCCAAAATATGTGGAAACGGAGTCGCGATGAAGGTTGGCGACACATATACACAAGGAAAATACCTCAGGTATGCGCGCTAAGCCTAAGGTAACCTGAACAAGCTATAAATCTAAACCATAAAATTAACGATCGCTGCAATAATACATATAATGACTACACATGATCTCAGATAAAAAAGATGGAATAAAAGTTAAGTGTGATACATAGGAATCAAGGAATAATAGCAGAAATAAAGAAAGACGAGAATACCAGAATCAAAATGAGAGAAGCTTCAGCTCCTCGTGAAGCGTACGATCACACGAACACCTGAACAATATAAGAAGAAGTCCAATACCCTAGACATGCGAATACAGGGTCATCAGAAGCGACCTAATGAGTGTGTGTAAAGAGGAAGGTGTTCGTGCATAATAACAATGTAAGAAATAACAATATGATAATGAATAAAAGATAACAAAAATAATCAATATCAAGAACGAAGCTGTGAACGATACATAACGGATATCATGATAAAAGAAAACAAGTAATGTCAAGATATATAACCTAGCATATGGCACTAAACTGGTATATTGTCCGGTCATGTGTACAATCATATATCTACCATAGTTATATATACGTACAGTCGGGTGATCACGGTTAGTCACAATACATTAACAGTTTATTATTATTAATTATGTCAGCGAACACCAATTGTCACATGTAATAGACGCATCACATACTACGTCTACCACACATGCCAATCGAGGCCCTCAGTTATTGAAACTGATCAGTTGGAGACATTGTATGTGTTTTAGGTAGATACCGTGCATACCCGGGACCACGGCCCAGACCCCTGGAGCTGCACCATGACCTACCGCAAGGTAGTCAAGAACATGTATAACAGGAAAAAGAACAGGACGGGATGTCAGTCACCCCACGGGAACCCTGCAGTGGAACCCTCTTTCAGCTGCGCAACCTAAATCTTAGGTCCACCCAAAATACAGACGTTGTCTCCTCCATCAATTTTCTCAATCCCAGTGTAAGTTATTAATTTAGTTGTCAAGATTATTAATGTACATGTTACCTAAATTTACTGGGATAACTCGGTAATGATAACAGTAACAACTTTAAAAGTGAAATTGTGATAAATGTATAACAGGATATATATATATATGTGTGTGTGTGTGTGTGTGTGTGTGTCTGTGTGTGTGTGTGTCGGTGAACATGATAAATAGGACAAGGTTGTTACCGTCTAGCAATATTTTTCCCAGTAGTTAGATAACATGAATATGATGGTCATCAGATAAATGGTCACAAATATCATCCAGGTGAGTCTTAGTGGAAAAGTCCAACAGATGTGTAGTAATCTTGAAGGTTTATTATTAAGAACAAATGTACTTAATTGCATACAGGAATACATAAAAATACTACGAATAATGCATGGAGGTAATTCATGAAAATTATGAAATTTCTAAATACTAGAAAATTAACTTAATCATTTAAATCACCTTTAAACATAATTAAATAACTAGAAAAATCCTTCATCACAAGAATTCTTGTTAAATGAAGGGGGGAAAAAAGCACTCACAACAAAATTTAAATAAAATTACACAAGAAAAGAAACACTCAAAACACGATTAAATAAAATTAAACAAAGAAGTAAAACACTCACCTGAGTTAGATCATAATTCAAAGCACTGAGATCCTAGTCTCCCGGTAAATCTACATAAATTATTTCAATAGAAATTGTTAGGATCTTTTATTTATTTAATCTTGATTAATTAGCTTGGGAGTTAGAAAAATGATTCTTTAGGTTTGTAGCACCCCGTACCCGGGATACGTACCTAGATACGAGTCCCAAAAATTTTTCAACCATATTGTTCAATTTTCTTCATGTATGTGTTTTTGAATTGTTATCACTTATATTTTTGAGTATCGGATCTGGATTCTCAGACCGAGAGCAAGCCCTGACCCGGACCGGGAACCCGATACCAGCCAGTAGCCCAATTTGACTTTCTAGTAGTCCGATTTGAATGATTTTAGTTTCATAGATTTTTTTCTAATATTTTAGATTTTTCATGATTTTCTGAAATTTTCTGAAATTTTTCTGCAAAATCTCCAAAACCGGTGCGGTCGGCATCGCTGACTAATTCCCAGATTTTTAGTTTTCAAATGAGCTTGAATTTTTAGAAACAGCTTTCACAATACTTCTTAGAATTTCATTTTCTATCTAAATACATTTTTCGAGATTTTTCTAAATTTATCAAAATTTGACCGATTCTGGTGTCGACCGGTATCGCCGAAAAGATTCCAAGATTTTTAATTTGAAAAGTACATCGAATTTCTTAAATCCGATTTCACCATGTGTCTTATAATAAAATTTTCTATTTTTGAGAATTTTTCGATACGTTTCTGAAACAGTCAAATTTTCGCCTTATTTAAATAATAATATTTTTACCGGCGATTTCTTTTCTGGCTTTTCCCTCCTCTACTCTCCTACTTTATGCTACCAAAAATTATAACAAATAAAATAGGTAATAATAAAAAAATTTAAAACATTTTATTTCATTTTCCTTATTTTTTTCAATTTTCTTTCTTTTCTTTCTTTTTCATTTCTTTCACCTTGATATTTCCCCCCTTAATCAACGGCTTAATCCTCGCTAGCCGCCACTGCCGCCCGACAGCCATGGGCTGTGCAGCCCTATCACCTTCCCCTAAGCCATCAAATTTTTCCCCCTCATCATCTATTAAACCACCAACATCCCCATTCATTTCAAGGGAAATCAAAAATCCAAAAAGAAATAGCTTCATCTTCTTCTTCACAACTCCAACTCACGCACCCACTCACGCACCGCCGCCTCTACATCACCACCGCCACCTCCGGAGCCGCCCAAGCCGCCGTCGCACCCCCCATCACCCCCACCACCCTTCCACACCTCCATCAACCTCAAAAACCCCACCTCCTTCTCCAATTTTACCATAAACCACTTCCATTACCGCAACTTCATCTTCAAAATTCTCCATCACCACCACCAAATTCCCCACTCCAACCAACCCAACATCATCTCCTCCTCCTCCTCTAACCCCTCAACACCACCAATCACCACCACCACCACCATAACCACCACCACCACCATCACCACCTCCACCCAACAACAACAACAACAACAACAACAAAGCACCCACCTCCTTTCCCCCCCAAGCCGCGCGAGCCTTCCTTTCCGGCGCTGCCACCGCCGCCGCCGCCAGGCCGGCCGGCGGCGCCGGCGACCGACCACCCCTCCTCCCTCCTTCTTTTTCTTTCTTTCTTCCTTTTTTCTTCTTTTATTTCTTTCTTTCTTTCATTCAAAACTTCAATCACTCCCTAAATAGACACCTATTTCCCTCATTCCAAAAATACCCTCCCCTCATTCCTTTATTACTTCCCTCTTATTTACAACTCTACCCCCTTCCATTTTAATTTCTATTTTCCTTTTAAAAACACCATATTTTCTCTCTTTTTCTCTCTCTTCTTCTTCCTACAACTTTCTCTCTCCTCTCTCTCTCCTCTCTCTTTCCCTCTCAAATATTTATATAAATATTTTAAATTATATATTTTAAAATACTACTACGGGCTACCGGATTCCTTGTGCGGATCGCCGATTTCCTGGACTTTTAACCGGTATTTTGCCCGGTTTCAGACGAGTGCTTATCACTAATTTAAAAATAATTACCATTGTATTTATAACATAATATTGACATGTGGATACTTTAATATGCCTAACACTTGCTATTATAATTTTTAGTACATAATTGTCATGCTATATTTAATTCCGATAATTGCTATGCTATATTTAATTCCGATAATTGCCATGTTATATTTAATTCCGATAATTGCCATGCTATATTTAATTCCGATAATTGTCATGTTATATTTAATTCCAATAATTGCCATGCTATATTTAATTCCGATAATTGCCATGTTATATTTAATTTTGATAATTTCCATGCTATATTTAATCCGGTAATTGCCATATTTGATTCTGATAATTGTCATGCTATATTTGACACCGGTATTTGCTATGCTATATTTGACACCGGTATTTACCATGCTATATTTGACACCGATGTTTGCCATGCTACACTTGACCCGTGACGTCTGACACCGACACTTGGCATGTTACACTGATATGTTATTCATGACTCTGGCACTTGGTATTTACACCGGCACTCGATATATGGACCCGGTACTCGAGAGATGACATACTTGACACCTGCACCTGACACACGGTATATGATATGCTTTCATGTGGTACAAATACCTGGACTTGACATCATGACCCTTGACCGGACATTACTACCCCTGATACCTGTATTATATGACATATTCATGACTATTACTTTTACGGAGACTTGGCATGACTTGTATATTATTACCAGATATTTGGTACTCCTGAACTCCTATACTCCTGTATACTTGAACCCTGAAACAGGGAGGCTCCTGACATTTCTCCTGATATTATACTCCTGTTGACCCCCGTAATAGGATAACCATAAATATTGTACATTTGTGAATACCCCCGCGAACATTATCATTTTAGACTCTGTTATATTTAAACAACTTACACCGAGATGGGGAAATTGATGGGTATCGATATAGCTTCTGTGTTTATAGTGGCCATACATATGTTGTACAACTTCCTGTAGGATTCGACCTGTAGGATTCGACCTGTATGGTTGTGTATGTGATGCCTCAGGGAAGGGCCTTGAATGCGTATTAATGCAGCATGGACATGTGGTGGCTTATGCATCCAGGCAATTAAAGCCTCATGAGAAGAACTACCCAACGCATGATTTAGAGCTGGCAGCTGTGATCTTTGCGCTGAAGATTTGGAGGCATTACCTGCTTGGTGACCGAGTGTTGATTTACACTGATCACAAGAGCCTAAAGTACATTTTCACTCAGAAGGAGTTGAACATGAGACAGAGGCGATGGCTTGAGTTGATGGCAGATTATGATATAGATCTGCAGTATCATCCTGGCAAGGTTAATGTTGTACCAGATACCCTGAGTAGAAGACCAGAAGCCAACATGGTTATGTTGCTCACTCAGTAGGAGGAGTTACTCAAAGAGATGAGGCGGTTAGATTTGATGGTGACTCGGAGGACCAGTGGATCCGTGCAGTTGATGACATTTCAGATCCAGCCGACATTGATGGAGAGATCAGAGAAGCTCAGAGAGAAGATCCGAGATTATTGAAGTTCAGAGAGCAAGTGGAAGCGGGGTTGAGATCAGATGTTTGCATACATCCTAATGGTGCACTCTATTTCAGGGGCAGAATTTGTGTGCCTCAGGGGGAGATTAGACAGAAGATCTTAGCTGAGGCCCACAGCTCAGCTTACTCTATACACCCTGGAGGAACTAAGATGTATCAGGATCTGAAGCAACATTTCTGGTGGAATGCGATGAAGAGGGAGATCGCATAATTTGTGGTGAAGTGTCTAGTGTGTCAGCAAGTGAAGGCTGAACACCAGAGACCAGCTGGATTACTACAGCCTTTGCCAATACCAGAATGGAAGTGGGAGCATGTTACTATGGATTTTGTCACCGCTCTACCCCGCAGTCTAAAGGGGAACAATGCAGTATGGGTAGTTGTTGACTGTCTCACTAAGTCAGCACATTTCATACCATTCAGAGTGGGACAATCTACGGAGCGTCTGGCGGACAAGTACATGAGGGAGATTGTTCGACTGCATGGAGTTCCAGTCAGTATCGTGTCGGATAGGGACACGAGGTTCAGATCTCGCTTCTGGGAGAGCCTTCAAGAGAGTCTGGGGACCCGTCTGAAGTTCAGCACATCTTATCATCTAGAGATGGACGGGCAGTCTGAACAGACCATTCAGATCCTAGAAGACATGTTGAGGGCTTGTATGATAGACTTCAAGAGATCATGGGAAGACCACCTACATTTGGCAGAGTTTTCCTACAATAATAGCTATCAGGCGAGCATCAAGATGGCTCCATTCGAAGCCTTTTACGGCAGGAGATGCAGATCACCATTGTGTTGGGATGAAGTTGGTGAGAGAAGGCATTTGGAACCGGATGTGATAGTACAGGCAGTGGACAAGATCAGGACTATCCAGAGCACCTTCGTGCAGCATAGGACAGACAGAAGAGTTGGGCAGATTCCAATAGAAGACCGTTGGAGTTTCAGGCGGGAGAGCATGTGTTTCTGAAGATATCCCCAACCAAGGGAGTGATCAGATTTGGTGCGCGTGGGAAGCTGAGTTCGAGGTATATAGGCCCGTTTGAGATATTGGAGCGAGTTGGAGAAGTGGCCTACAGGTTGGCACTGCTCCATCACTGAAAGGAGTGCACAATGTGTTCCATGTGTCACAGCTGGGAAGATACATCAGGGATGAGAGCCATGTATTGGACTATTTAGAGTTGGAGTTGCAGCCGGATTTGTCATATATTGAGCAACTAATGGCTATTGTGAACAAGAGTGTCAAGACCCTTAAGAACCGGACCATCCCGTTGGTGCTTGTTTCGTGGAACAGGCATAGTCCGGGAGAAGCAACTTGGGAGCGGGAAGACGTCATTCGTGACCGTTACCCGCATCTGTTCGAACTTTGAGTGGTAATATTCTCTTGTACTCCATCTCTTGTCTTATCGATTCTTTATTTCCTTGTTCATCGCTTACCTTATAGAAATTTCGAGAACGAAATTTTGTTAGGTGGGTAGATTGTAGCACCCCCTACCCGGGATACGTACCTAGATACGAGTCCCAAAAATTTTTCGACAATATTGCTCAATTTTCTTCCTGTATGTGTTTTGAATTATTATCACTTATATTTTTGAGTATTGGATCTGGATTCTCAGACTGAGAGTAAGCCCTGACCCGGACCGGGAACCCGATACCAGCCAGTAGCCCGATTTGACTTTCTAGTAGTCCGATTTGACTGATTTCAATTTCAGAGATTGTTTTCTAATATTTTAGACTTTTCATGATTTCTGAACTTTTCTGAAATTTTTCTGCAAAATCTCCAAAACTAGTGTCGGTCTGCATCGCTGACTGATTCCCGGATTTTTTTAGTTTTCAAATGAGCTTGAATTTTTAGAAACGGCTTTCACAGTACTTCTTAAAATTTTATTTTCTATCTAAATACATTTTTCGAGATTTTTATAAATTTATCAAATTTGACCGATTCTGGTGTCGGCCGGTATCACCGGAAGATTCCAGAATTTTTAATTTGAAAAGTACATTAAATTTCTCAAATCTGATTTCACCATGTGTCTTAGAATAATATTTTCTATTTTTGAGAATTTTTTGGTATGTTTCTGAAACAGTAAAATTTTCGCCTTGTTTAAATAATAATATTTTTACCGGCGATTTCTTTTCTGCCTTTTCCCTCCTCTACTCTCCTACTTTATGCTACCAAAAATTATAAAAAATAAAATAGGTAATAATAAAAATTTTTAAAACATTTTATTTTATTTTTCCTTATTTTTTTCAATTTTCTTTCTTTTCTTTCTTTTTCTTTTCTTTCACCTTGATATTTCCCCCCTTAATCAACGGCTTAATCCTCGCTAGCCGCCACTGCCGCCCGACAGCCATGGGCTGCGCAGCCCTATCATCTTCCCCTAAGCCATCAAATTTTCCCCCCTCATCATCTATTAAACCACCAACATCCCCATTCATTTTAAGGGAAATCAAAAATCCAAAAAGAGATAGCTTCATCTTCTTCTTCATAACTCCAACTCACACACCCGCTCACGCACCGCCGCCTCCACCATCACAACCACCGCCTCCGGTGCCGCCCAAGCCGCCGCCGCACCCCCCATCACCCCCACCACCCTTCCACACCTCCATCAACCTCAAAAACCCCACCTCCTTCTCCAATTTCACCATAAACCACTTCCATTACCACAACTTCATCTTCAAAATTCTCCATCACCACCACCAAATTCCCCACTCCAACTAACCCAACATCATCTCCTCCTCCTCCTCTAACCCCTCAACACCACCAATCACCACCACCACCACCACAACCACCACCACCACCATCACCACCTCCACCCAACAACAACAACAACAAAGCACCCACCTCCCCCCCCCCAAAGCTGCGCGCGCCCTCCTTCCCGGCGCCGCCGCCGCCAGGCCGGCCGGCCACCGCTCCTCCCTCCTTCTTTTTCTTTCTTTCTTTCCTTCTTTCTTTTTTTATTTCTTTCTTTCTTTCATTCAAAACTTCAATCACTCCCTAAATAGACACCTATTTCCCTCATTCCAAAAATACCCCTCCCCTCATTCCTTATTACTTCCCTCTTATTTACAACTCTACCCCCCTTCCATTTTAATTTCTATTTTCCTTTTAAAAACACCATATTTTCTCTCTTTTTCTCTCTCTTCTTCTTCCTACAACTTTCTCTCTCCTCTCTCTCCTTTCTCTTTCCCTCTCAAATATTTATATAAATATTTTAAATTATATATTTTAAAATACAACTACGGGCTAGCAGATTCCTTGTGCGGATCGCCGATTTCCTGGACTTTTAACCGGTATTTTGCCCCAGTTTCAGGAGAGTGCTTATCACTAATTTAAAAATAATTACCATTGTATTTATAACATAATAGTGACATGTGGATACTTTAATATGCCTAACACTTGTTATTATAATTTTTAGTACATAATTGTCATGCTATATTTAATTCCGATAATTGCTATGCTATATTTAATTCCAATAATTGCCATGTTATATTTAATTCCGATAATTGCCATGCTATATTTAATTCCGATAATTGCCATGTTATATTTAATTCCGATAATTGCCATGCTATATTTAATTCCGATAATTGCCATGTTATATTTAATTCCGATAATTGTCATGCTATATTTAATTCCAGTAATTGCCATATTTGATTCTGATAATTGTCATGCTATATTTGACACCGGTATTTGCTATGTTATATTTGACACCGGTGTTTACCATGCTATATTTGACACCGATGTTTGCCATGCTACACTTGACCCGTGACGTCTGACACCGACACTTGGCATGTTACACTGATATGTTATTCATGACTCTGGCACTTGGTATTTACACCGGCACTCGATATATGGACCCGGTACTCGAGAGATGACATACTTGACACCTGCACCGACACACGGTATATGATATGCTTTCATGTGGTACAAATACCTGACTTGACATCATGACCCTTGACCGGACATTACTACCCCTGATACCTGTATTATATGACATATTCATGACTATTACTTTTACGGGGACTTGTCATGACTAGTATATTATTACCAGATATTTGGTACTCCTGAACTCCTGTACTCCTGTATACTTGAACCCCTGAAACAGGGAGGCTTCTGACATTTCTCCTGATATTATACTCCTGTTGACCCCCGTAATAGGATAACCATGGATATTGTACATTTGTGAATACACCCGCGAACATTATCATTTAGACTCTGTTATATTTAAACAACTTATACGGGATGGGGGAAATTGATGGGTATCGATATAGCTTCTGTGTTTATAGTGGCCATACATATGTTGTACAACTTCCTGTAGGATTCGACCTGGAGGCCACCAGACGTTTCCGAGGGGTGTACTTGCACCCCTACCCCCTTGCCTGCCTGTCCGGGTGTGCTATAATCCCCTAGGTATATCCTGTGGGGAACGGTGACACTCTATTCCTGTTCGGGCGTATACTAAGATCTTCGGGCATATAGTAAGTCCCGGTGCCTAGCGGTATGTTCCGGCTCAGTACCGGATACTCCTAGACTGTTGTCCCGGGCATGCACGGGACCCATTCTAAACATGGTTCGTCGTTCCCCATCAATTTCCAATAACTATCCTTGCTTGATTTGTATGTGGAGGTGTTGGCCCAAAGGCCTTCCACTCTAGTTTTGATGATGATTAACTCATGTAGTTATGTTTACTAATAATCTTGTGTTGTTTAAGTTTCAGATCATAACCAAGATATTAGTTGGTGATTAGCTTCAACAAGGTGTTTAGAAGCTTTTCATGATGATTCCAGGGCCAAAGCGTCAAGATCACACATTGCCTAGCCCATGGATGGAGTTTTGGAGCAAGTCTACTTGAAGATGAAGATCGTCAAGAAGACTTAGGTATCCATAGTTTAGATAGTGTGTTTTAGATCCATTTGTAAAGTTTAGTATAGTTGATATGCTCAAGTGCACAACACACAAAAAGTTTTATGTTTTGGATTTGTTTTTCATGAATAGTAGATCAAAACAAGTTTACATGTTTTATATGTATAGTAGATGTATTCTAGTTATACATACATGCTTTAACTTGCTAGACAAACTTATTTTGATATCCCTATTCATGTATTGAAAAATCAAGTTTGATAAAAATACAAGTGTTGGTTTTTGATAAACTTTACAAGACTCAAAAATGAATTGATATGATTAATATATGTCTTGAAATTTTTATCAGAAGTTTGTGTTTCCATATAAATGATAAAACTATTTTTGGTGATTTTTTAGAAGTGTTAAAAGATTTTTATAAAATAATTTTCCCAGTTTTTCTGACCCAGTTTTTGTTCCAGGCTTCAACCAAGTCGACTAGTAGCCTGACTAGTCGACTAAGGCTGAGGTCGGTCGACCGGGCCGGTCGACCGACGTGCACAAATCTGTGCACGTTTGGAGGCACTGTGACGGTCGACCGCTCCGGTCGACCGGAGCACTTACAGTGCTCTCTGTTTGTTTCGGTCGACCGGGCCGATCGACCGCAGTTGCCCAACGGTCATATTTCCGACCGTTGGCGGTCGACCGGGCCGGTCGACCGTTGCCTGTCAGAGCTGCCAGCTCAGCTCTAACGGCTAGTTTTGTTTGGGGGCTATAAATACCCCATCTCTTGGGCTGTTTTGTTAAGGTTTTCAAGAAGAAAAATTTCAGTATTTCTCTAGTGTTTAAACAAGTTTTCAAAATAGTTTTTGTGCTAAAAAGATTTCATCTTTATTGTTTTGGGTTTTTAGAAAATCAAAGAAAATTAGGCTTTTGGGATATTGAATTGGATTTCACTTTCTATCATCTTCAAGAGATTTCCCAAGTAGTTTTCTTTGTTGCTTGTTTTCCAAACACCTAGTTTCCACACTTGAGCTATATCTTCTATCCTAATCTATTAGGATCTTTTGTTTTGTGAAAAAAGAAAAAGGAAAGAGGTTTGTGGTTGAAAGAGACCACCTATTGTAAACCCTTGATTTCTTGGTTGCTCCCTCTTTGGTAGAGGTTGAGGTTGTGATTTGGGTTATTGGTTTGCTCCCTCTAGAGAGAGGTGGAGTTTGGTTGTAAACCCTCTTCGGTAGAGGTGTTGGTTGTTGTTGTTATTGTTGTTTGGCTATGGGCCTACCCCTCGGTTGTGAGGTGGTTGTTTGAGAGAGGAGTTCGGTACTCCATTGTTGTAAAAATCCTTCTCGGTGAAGGTTCCCTCGGTGGAGTCCTCGGTGGACGGTATAGTGGATTGGAAATCCTACATGGTGGTGTAGGCGGGGATGTAGAGCAAGGGTGCTCGAACCTCGAAACATATCATTGTGTTTGCGTTTGATCCACTTGTCTCTAAACTCTCTCTCTTTACATTTGTGCAAAGCATCATACTTCATTCATATCATATTTGCTAGTGTTGAGCATAATTCATATTGTCATATCATATCTATTTGCTTGTGTTGTGCCTTGCATAATTCACATTGCTATATCTTGTATATGCTTGGTTGTTTGTGTGTGCCTCACTTGTACCTAATCAACAAGAGATTCACATAGCGCCTCAACCCATTCTAGGGGAATCAAGAGTAGTTAGTCCAGAGCCCTTCACGGGGAATTCGGCTACACTTGTTGATTGTACTAAGTGTGTTGCAATATTTGCATTAGCTTCCGCATTTAGCGCACTTAGTTTTGCATTAAGTTTTAGATTAGCACTAACACCTATTCACCCCCCCCCTCTAGGTGTTCCCTTTCAATTGGTATCAGAGCTAGTGCTCCTGATACTTAGGCTTAACATCCTAGGAGTGAGATCCATTTGCTTGCTAATCTATTGTTTGCATTTGCTTGTTTTGCACACATATAGTTTACCATGGCTTTCATGACCCCACCTATGTTTGACCCTTCAAACATTCATGTTTGGAAGATTAGGATGACCGTTTATTTACAAACCCTAAGTCATAAAGTTTACCTTGCCATTACCAAGGAATCCTTCCTTAGTGATAGCAATCATATAGGGGCCAATGCACAAGCCCTAGAGGCCATTAGAAGCACATTATCTAAAGATTATCTTATGTGTGTTTCTAACATTGATTCCGCCTTTGCAGTGTGGAACAAATTGACAACCACCACCACCTCCGAGCTTCTATTGCCAATCCAACAAGAAGAGGAATCTAGTGGAGAATCTGATTCACAATGCTTCATGGTCCAAGGGAATAACTCCCTTGAGGTACATTCGGAACCCCACTTAGATAATGATGATTGTGCTAGTTCTTCAAATGATTATGTTGATCCCCATGCTTTGAATGAAGAACTATCTATTGTATGTGAAAACTTAATAGAAAAATATAAGATTTTGAAAAAGAAAAGTCTAGAAATTGAAAAAGAAAATAAGAGTTTGCATTCTAGACTTGATTGTGTTTTGCAAGAGAAGGTTGAGGTCTATAATGAAAGAGATTCATTGAGATCTCAATTGGAACTTGCACTAAAAGAAAATGAATTTTTAAAATCTAAAAATGATTGCCATGTTATTTTGAAGAAAAATGAAAACTTGTCTTCTAAAATTGATTTTGTTTTAAAAGAGAATGTTGATTTGAAAATAAAATTATTTCTATTTCAAATGATTTAGATGTGTGTTTAAAGAAAAACATTGTTTTGCAAAATAAGATGGATGCACATGTTTGCCATGCTAGTATAGTTTCTTCATCTAGTCTACCTAATGCATGTACCTCTTCTTCTAAGATCAATGATGATATTTGTATGTTAAAGAAGAGAGTAGATTGTTTGGGCTCCACTATGAGCCAATGTGCCATGAACCACTCACGCTTGGAAACCTTGGTTCGTAAGAAACTAGTTCCAACTTTTATGCATGCACACCCTCCACGGCATACACATGCTCACACGGACACCATCAACACATGTATGCTCATGTGTACACATGTACACATTGTGGCCGAAAAGGCCATCTTGCTAAATTTTGCTATGATCGTTTACATGTTGAGAATTTAACAAAGAAGTTTGTTTGGGTAGAGAAGGTACTAACCCCCATGGACCCAAGAAGATATGGGTACCAAAGACCACCCCTCCTATTATTTTTAATGTAGGTGTGGGCTCTCACATGATGCGAGAGTGATGACACCTTGGAGTGGATGCGTTCCGGACTTAAAGGAAATCAATTGGATGCATCACTTTCAAGGAAGATTTGGTGGAGATGACCACCATGTTTTGGAGACAAGAAGAGTTGCCTTCTAGGTTTTGGTAACAATTCTTAACTCCTTATTATTGTTTACATGCTTTCATATTGATGTTTTATAGCATGTTTTCATTGTCTATAGATTAGTGTGTAAATATCATATTTATTAGATCCTTACATACATGTATAGTATTTGAGACACACATGCTTGCATGAACCCATACTTAGTGTTCTCACTTTTGTTTAAGCTATAATGTACATCATGAATCTAATACATGTGAATTTACATAGTAATCATGTTTTAGTTTTATCATGATGATTTTTTATATTGTATTTTGATGCTCCATGTTAAGATTACTTGTGTAGATGTTAGTTTTCATTAAGACTAGGTATATATTCGTGCATATAGTGGGCCACAAATAAATCTATATATATTTGAGCTTGAATGCTTACTTGAACCCATTAGATGTGCTAGTATAGTCTAGTTTTGATAATTCATACATTTTAAACTTGTATTCCCATTTTAGATTTATTTTATAAGTTTTTCACTTCATGTATATGTTTGTATTGCCAAACTTTAAGATATACATGTATACCCCTTGAGTCATTTGCCTCTCATGCAAATCTATATATGGACTCAATTGTGTTTAGGGATATGTATGTATACTTATTATGTTGACAATTCATACATATACCTTGAAATGAAATTTGTTTTGGTGAAGATTTTCTTGATTTTGTGTTTAATTGTTTAACTTCATGTATATGTCTATCTTGTCCAAACTATTAGATGTACATGATTATCCTTTCGAGCCATGTGCCTTAATGCATATATTTTGTGGACTCGTTGTGTTTTGGATATGTATGTATACTTTAGTTTGTATTAGACATACATATGCCATGAAGATTAAATAAGTTTTGATGATTTTCGTGTTTTCATGATTAAGGAATAATTGAGCTTAATGAAAAATTTTCATGATTATGATATTCACACTTTATATGTACACTCACTTTATTGCTTGCTCATGTTTTGTTTTCATGAGTCAAAATTGTGCTTAATTGGATTAGAGTGTTGATTTTCATGTGGATTTCTTATTTCATGAAAAACTATTTGTTATATTTCTTACTTGAGGATTTCGTACTAGTTTAAAAGATTTTCCATTTAACTAGTTACGGTATTCTTCACTATGGTAGAGATTTTCAAACTAAACTATTTTCAAATCTATTTTGAAAACCCCTACCTTCAATAGGCGGATGGATGGGAGATCATGGTCTTGTATGCTCTAAAATAAAAATCATTTAAAACTTGAACCTTGATTGGGAGGTATAGTAATATGAAGTATACATTTGATCTTATTGTTATGTCAATTGGTATCATTGAACTCTTTCAATTGGTATCACTTTGACCTTTGTGTATACTGAAAATCACCTAGAGGGGGGGTGAATAGGTGATAATGCTAATCAATGGACAAATTAAAAATTAAGATGTAACAATCACCACACAAGATTCACAAGATGAATGAAAGCAAGTAAATATAGCAATGATGAAGATAAGCAAGTAATAAGTGCAAGAAAAGTAATGTAAAGGAGTGCAAGAATGTAAACCAATCGCAAACACAAGGATATGTTATCGAGGTTCGAGCACCCAGCTCTACTCCCCGCCTTCCCTAGAAGGATTCTAGCTACTTCCACTATCTCAAAGAAATCACAATTACACCGGAGTACCCAACTCCACAATCTCAATTACAAGCAATTTCTGAGTAGTCAAAGACCACAAACTCTCTCTTTCAAATGTCTCTTCCCTTACAAAAAGGTCCTTAGAGAACAATGAGTAGGAATGAAGCTCTTGTTGTAAGTGAAGAAAGAAAATTAAATCAGAGAGTATTTCAAAAACCACTTCAGAAAATGAGAGAAAATTTCAGCACAAAAATCAGAAACAAATCTCTTTTGAATGCCTTAAACTTTTGAATTTTTCTTGTAATAAAAATGTTGTTAACAATCTCTCCCCAAACACCCCTATTTATAGGAGAGGGCTAGGGTTTAGGATAATACAAACTTAAGGTTAATTAAGTCATATAGATTTGAAATATATCCCTAAATCAAATTTTAAACACAAGAAGACAAAATAAAACAGCTCATTAAAAACTGCCCGTTACTGTTCAACGGATAGTTCGGTCGACTGGCCGGTCGACCGTACGTCCAAAATTATGACCGTTGCAGGCCAGCGGTCGACCGCCCTGTCGACCCAATCTATCCGAGAGCAGACTGAGTTACAGTCGGTCGACCGTGCGGTCGACCGCAAAAAACGTGCACACTGATACATGTACACCCAGAAACTACAGTCGACTGGGCCGGTCGACCGGCCAAACCTAACATAGGTCCGGTCGACTGTCCGGTCGACTGGCTCAGGTCAAAACCAGGTTTTGGACAGAAAAATTAAAAGGGATTTTGATTTTGACAAAATACTTTTGAACAGGGATTACCATAAAACATAAATATATATCTGTAGGCAAAATCTTGTATCCAAAATATTTTTGTATAAATTATAAGAAATTATTTTGGATTAAGTGTGTGCGCAAAAACGTGTGTGATAGAGCTTCAAACCTATCCACTATTCTTTAACAAACTATAAAACTAAAAACAAATAATTAAAGACTTCTTGAGTAATCTTCAAGTCTTTGAGCCATGCTATGCCTTGCTAGAGCCCCTTCTTCTATGTTCCTTCCTTGATATGCAATATGCCTCCTTTACTTCATGAAACCTAGAAGTTGTTGCAATAGCTAAGCAATGGCCTCCAAATGTGGTACTAACCTGAAACTTATCTTAAACAAACTCATTAGTACCAAATAGCACTAATTTGTTTTGTCATCATCAAAACTCAATAAATGGAGAGTGTAACCTTTTGGGCCAACAATCTCCCCCTTTTTGATGATGACAAAACAAATAGGCTACAAGATGAAAAATATAGTTGAGGAGAAAACTCCCGCTCAAATTATGCTATATAAAGAAAACATCAAAACACAAGAATTCGTTGAAAACAAAAAAAAACATATATTCTCTTGATACCAATTTAAACCAATTGAAACAATAATGAAAATCACATACTAACAAAACACAAGAATTCTCAAAAACGCATGAAAATAAAACAAGACAACAAAAACATATATAAACTCATATAAACTCATATGGAACAAGACCATATAATTTATTTTTATCATGCCACTTAACTTATTCTCCCCCTTTTTGTCATACATCAAAAAGGGTTAGGAATCACATGTTTAATCAATAATACAAACATTAAGTTCTCCACAAATAAACGAAATCTAGCAAAATCAAGAGGTTTAGTGAAAATATCGGCTAGTTGCAAATCCGTAGAAACATAATCAATATCTATATCTCCTTTCTCAAAATGATCTCTAAGAAAGTGATATCTAATCTCAATGTGCTTGGTCTTACTATGTTGATTTGCATTGTTAGTCATGTGTATAGTACTAGTTGAAAAACACCTAGAGGGGGGTGAATAGGTGTGAATGCTATCTAGTGATCTTTTTAAACTTTAATTAAATGAGTGATGCAACGATCTCTCAAAACACGACTAAGAGCCGAATACCCCTTGCGAGGTTCTGAACTCCTTCCTCCCAATTCCCCTTAAATGGGTTAGAGGTGCGTAATGCAACCGTGTTGTATTGAGGTGTGATCGATCAATGCCAAGTATGATGATGAAGATGAAATGCTCACAATGTAAAACAACAAGTATAGCAAGTAAGGTAAACAACACAAGATTCCACAAGTAGAGGGTTAGTTCTCAAGCAATAAATTCAAGGCAATATAAAGCAATAGAAATTAAAAGCAAGAAGAACGCAAAGGCAATCGCAAACAAGATGATTTGTTTCGAGGTTCGAGCACACTTGCTCTAGTCCCCGCCTTCACCTCCGTGAAGGGTTTCCACTATCCACCGAGGATGCCTTTACAATTGGGTCTACCGAAGACCGAGCACCGAGCTCCACCGAGTACAAAGGACCTCTACCGAAGAGGTTGCTCCACAAGAAGGAATTACAAGAACAAAGTGATCACAACTTGATCACTACACTTTTCTCAATTTCTTTTACAAACACTCTCACTTCAATTACAACTTCACTATAGAATGAGTATAGAATTTTTGGCTCTATGAAGTGTGGTGAGAAAACTTCAGTTGTAGAGTGATATAGAGAATCAAACACAACTGAAAAACAATCTTGAAAGAGTAGGAATTGAAGGCTTAAAACAATTTTTCTTTTCTCTTTTGAAAACAACAAAACTTGAGGATTTTCTAAGTAATGAGGAAGAGAGACTTCTTCTCTATTTATAGGGTTAGAAAATAGGTTAAAAACAATTTCTTTTCACCTAATTCAACCTGCAAAAGCTCCCCAACCACTCTCCAAAAATCTGCTAAAACAGAAAAAGAAACAGTTTTCAGAAAATCCCAAAGAGGAAAGAGCCGTTACTGTGTTGCAGGCTTGGCGGTCGACCGTTCCGGTCGACCGCCAGCCTAGCTGGATATAGCCGTTGGCTCCCGGTCGACGGTCCGGTCGACCGACAAAAAGGAGGAAACACAGTTTCCTTCTTCCGGTCGACCGGTCCGGTCGACCGAAATTTCCCGAGAGCAGAAGGCTCTCTGTCGGTCGACCGGTCCGGTCGACCGACGGACATGCACAAACAGTGCATGTCCAGGCACAACGCCGGTCGACCGGGCCGGTCGACCGATGTTGCCTGAGGCTGAAAACTGGGGCTGTTTTGAAGAGGGAATTTTTGTGAAAACATTTTGAAAATACCTATAGCTAAGTATTATGCAGAAAATAGTTTATATACATGTTTTTAAACAAGTTTTTCAAGATATAAAGCTTTGGTACATGTATATATAAACTAAGGCATAAACTAAAGCTTTGGTACATGTTTTTAAACAAGTTTTTCAAAACATAGGAAATACATGAAACAAGTTGTGTGTGCAAATCCTAGAGCCAAATTTTCTATATTCAAACTTTAACATTCTAAACTTACAAACTTGCTAAAAGACTTCAAGGCTATTCTTCAAGGTGGGCTATCTTCACTTGATCTTCAATATTTGCAACTTGAGCCCAAATAGAATTGTCTTGAGTCCAAGAACCTTGTATTTGAGTGAGAGTACTTCTAGTGTGATGATAAACCTGAAACACACTTAAACAACAATTGTTATTAGTACAAATAACTAATATGTTTTGTAATCATCAAAATACACTAAACAAGGGTGATTGTAACCTTGGGCCAACAATCTCCCCCTTTTAGATGATGACAAAACATATAGTTATTAAACAAATAAAGAGAGGAAAAAGCTTGGAAAGCTCCCCTCAAACAATGCTATGTATCTATCATGAATATGAAAAACTATGAAATCATACATAAAGCATTTGAAAAAGTCATCACCATAAATTTTGTCAAGGAAAACCAAATAATGAACAAATTTATTATTTTTCAAAAATCTAAGTATATTGTATATTTTCTCCCAACAATTTTAATCAACTTATATTTCTTTTTCTCCAAACTTATATATTTTTCTCCCCCTTTTTGTCATACATCAAAAAGGGTTAAAAATATCAAAACACAAACATATCAAAACAAAAAATTTTAAGAATCAATCATACATACATTCAACTCACACAAATAAAGGAAAATCTTGCATAATCTAAAGGTTTAGTGAAAATATCGGCAAGTTGAAAATCGGTAGAAACATAGTCAATATCAATATCACCTTTTTCAAAGTGATCTCTAAGAAAATGATACCTAATATCAATGTGCTTGGTTTTACTATGTTGATTAGCATTTTTGGTCATGTGAATTGTACTAGTATTATCACAAAAAATCTTAACATGATCAAAATGTAAATCATAGTCAAGGAGAGTATGTTTCATCCAAAGAACTTGTGCACAACAAGCTCCGGCCGCAACATACTCCGCCTCGGCGGTTGATAGGGCTACCGAATTTTGCTTTTTGGAAGACCAAGATACAAGACAATTACCTAAGAATTGACATTTCCACTTGTACTCTTCCTATCTACCCTACAACCCGCATAGTCGGCATCCGAAAAACTCTTCATTTCAAATAATCCGGTTTTAGGATACCACAAACCCAATTCAATTGTGCCCTTAAGATACCTAATTATGCGTTTTACCGCTATTAAGTGTGATTCCTTAGGACATGATTGAAAACGTGCACATAAACAAACGGAAAACATGATATCCGGCCTACTAGCCGTCAAATAAAGCAAACTACCAATCATGCTTCTATAAAGTTTAATGTCTACACTTTTACCTTGTTCACCTTGTCAAGCTTGGTAGTTGTTGCCATGGGAGTTTTGCTTACTTTTGATCCTTCAAGCCCGAATCTTTTGATTAGTTCCTTTGTGTACTTGGCTTGATTGATGAAGATCCCATCCTTCCTTTGCTTGATTTGGAGTCCAAGGAAATAGTTGAGTTCCCCCATCATAGACATTTCAAATTCATCCTTCATGCATGACTCAAAAGCTTTGCAAAGAGATTCATTAGTAGAACCAAAAAAATATATCATCTACATAAATTTGCACAATAAGAATATCTTTTTCTACATGTTTTGTAAACAATGTTGTGTCAATTTTACCTTTCTTAAAACCATTGGAAATCAAAAATGAAGACAATCTTTCATACCAAGCCTAGGGGCTTGTTTTAAACCATAAAGAGCTTTGTCCAATTTAAAAACAAAATCCGGAGTGTAGGATCAACAAACCCGGGGGTTGTTCAACATACACTTCCTCTTCAATAAAACCATTTAGAAAAGCACTTTTAACATCCATTTGAAATAATTTGAAATCTTTATATGAGGCAAATGCTAGTGTCATCCGTATGGCTTCAAGCCGTGCTACGGGTGCAAAGGTTTCTTCAAAATCGATCCCTTCGATTTGAGTGTAACCTTGGGCAACTAACCTAGCCTTGTTTCTAACTACATTACCCGATTCATCCAACTGGTTCTTAAAGATCCACTTAGTACCAATTGTTGGTCTATCGTGGGGCCTACGAACAAGGTGCCATACTTGGTTGCGCTCAAATTGATTGAGCTCTTCTTGCATAGCTAGCAACCAATATGAATCGGCCTCGGCCTCGAGGACATTTTTGGGTTCAATGTGTGAAATAAATGCAAAGTGGCCACAAAAATCTTGAATTTTAGAACGAGTAGTTACCCCTTTTGATACTTCACCTATGACGAGGTCCTTGGGATGATGAGGGTTGAATCTCCAATCCTTAGGTAGTGGTTGAGTAGGCTCCACATCATTTGTTTGATGTTCATTTCCTTGGGCCTCTTCCACTTTGGCTTCACTTCCATCATCATCCTTTGGCTTGTCTCCCATGGTAGAAGCATCCTCCAAGGTGACTTTCTCCAAGCCTTCATGCAAGGCATCTATTTCTACAACATTCTTAACAAACTTGTTAGATTCCTCAAACTTAACATGAATAGACTCTTCAATAGTCAAAGATGATCTAATGAAAACTCTATAAGCCTTACTAGTGTTTGAGTAACCTACAAAAATAGCCTCATAAGATCTAGCATCAAACTTTCCTAAATTATCTTTTGTGTTTAAAACAAAGCATTTGCAACCAAAAACTTAAAATAGGAAACATTAGGTTTTCTAGAAAAATACATTTCAAAAGAAGTCTTAGTAGTATTTTTACACAAGAAAACACGATTTGATATGTAGCATGATGTATTAACGGCCTCGGCCCACAAATAATGTGGTAGACCGTATTCACTTAGCATTGTCCTAGCCATCTCTTGTAATGTTCTATTTTTCCGTTCAACTACTCCATTTTGTTGTGGAGTTCTAGGACAAGAAAGTCATGCTTTATTCCATGTTCATCACAAAAAGTGGTAAAGGGTTGGTTAATGAATTCACCTCCTCTATCACTTCTTATTCTCAAATCAAAGAATCTTTTTCTTTTTCTACTCTTTTCTTAAAAGTTTGAAATACGAAAATGCTTGGTTTTTATGTTCAAGAAAGAAAACCCATGTAAATCTTGAAAAATCATCAACCAAAACATAAGCAAATCTATTCCCACTTAGACTTTTGGTTTGTGTTGGGCCAAATAGATCCATATGGATTAATTCCAAAGGACGTGATGTCATGATATCCTTAATTGACTTGAAAGAAGACTTAGTTTGTTTCCCAAATTGACATGAGTCACAAACTCGGTCCTTTTCAAAATTCAATGAGGGAATACCTTTCACCATTTCCTTTGAATTTAATCTAGAAATATGATCAAAAGAAATATGCCCTAATCTCCTATGCCACAACCAAGAGTCATCATCGAGGGCTTTTAAACAAGTAATATTACAAGACATATTTAACATATCAATCATATAAAACATTGCTTTCACGAAAACCGGAAAATACACAAACATTAGAAATTCTATCAATAACTTTACAAGCAACATTATCAAAAACAACATCAAAACCTTTATCACAAAGTTGACTAACACTCAAGAGATTATGCTTGAGGCCATCAACTAAAACCACATTTTCAATTAAAGGAGAGGTGCCAAGTTTTACATTACCAATACCGATGATTTTACCCTTGGCGTCATCTCCGAAGGTGACGGTGCCACCTTCATGATATCTTGATAGGGTTGCAAAGTTGTTGATGTCCCAAGTCATGTGCCTTGAGCAACCGCTATCAAGATACCACAAACCTCTACGTCGTTGGGCTTTGGAAAGTACCTACATCATTAAAACAATTGTTGACTTTGGTACCAAAACTTTCTTGGGTCCTTGAAAGTTAGTGTTACGAACCCAAACATTATGATGTGATGCACTTAGTCTATCATAACAAAAATTTGCTAAGTGTCCTTTCCGCCCACAATGTGAACATGAGTACACTTTTCTATACATGAATGCATGATGTGTATGTGTAGTAGTGTGAGCATGCTTTTGGGTTTGCCATGTTGTTTAGGTTGTGTAGCATGAACATGAACATGAGCATGAGCATTTTTCTTTGGGGCTTGTTTCTTAGGAAACATAGCCTCAATCCTTTTCTTATCAAATTCACAATTTTTCAAAACAACACTTAATGAGTCTAATCTTTCCCTAAGCATGGAAACTTCATTTGAGTCAATTAGTGGGGCCTTACCCTTGCAAGAAGTCTTATATTTTTCAAAATCATTTTTAGTAGTGGTCAAGGTGGAAACTAAATTATCCTTTTCTTTTGTAAGAGTAAAAACTTGATGACTTATAGATTCATTTTCCTTTTCATTTTTAAATACTTTTTCTTTAAGAAATCATAGTTTTGTGACACTCAACAAAAGCTTCTTCTAACTCATCCATAGAAAGTTCATCATTATGAGAAGGGGAAGAGGTTACCTTTCTTGTGCCTTCATTAGCCATTAAGCACATGTTGGCGGTGTCTATCTCCTCTTCGGATTCGGTCTCCGATCCCAAGTTGCCTTCATAGCCTTCTTCTTGTATGGCTTCTTTGATGTGGAGGGCTTTGCTTTGTCCGGACACTCCGCAACTATGTGTCCGGTTTTTGGCAATTGAAGCACACAATCTTCCTTTCTTCTTTGCCTCCTTGCCATCTCCTTCTACCTTGAAACTTTGCCTTGTTGTACATCCTCCGAACATTTTTGACTAGAAGTGAGAGCTCTTCGTCATCTTCTTCTTCATCATCTTCGTCGGAGTGTGATGATTGACACTTGAAGGCAATAGTCTTCTTCTTGGTAGGAGCCATGTCCTCTCTTGCTTTCCTTTCCATCTCATGGGTTTTGAGGTTCCAATGAGACCTATAAGCTCCATCTCTTCATTGTCGTTGAGTTCCTTCAAGGTTGTTGCTTTAACTTCCCATGAAGGAGGAAGAGCCCGGATGATCTTCCTTACTCTTTGATCATTGTTGATATCTTCACCTAAAGAAGAGAGTCCATTAGTAATCTTGGTAAACCTTGTAACCATGTCATCTATGGTTTCATTGTCTTGCATGCTAAATGTTTCATATTGAGACCGAAGAAGGTCAATCTTAGCCTTCTTAACTTGTGAGGTCCCCTCATGAGTGACTATCAAGTGTGACCAAATCTCAAATGCGGATTTGCAATGTATAACCCTAGCTATGTCATCATCATTTAGGGCTTGTAGAAGTGCATAGTGAGCTTTGGCATTGGCATCGAATTCCTTAGTCTCTATTTCGGACCAAGTGGATTCGTCACCGGGGGGTACACTAAAGGACTTAGTCACGGCCTTTGCAACTCGGCTACCTAGAGATTGCAAAAACACGGTCATCTTAACCTTCCATATGGGAAAGTTAAGTCCATCAAACTTAGGAGGGGTCTTAATTCCATCGGCCATTTTTACTATATGAATATGAATGAAATGATTAGCAAGTTAGGATCTTCTCTAAGGTTGTTAAACCAAATCCTAGAGTCCAAGCTCTGATACCAATTGAAAAACCCTAGAGGGGGGGTGAATAGGTGTGAATGCTAATCTAGTGATCTTTTTAAACTTTATTAAATGAGTGATGCAACGATCTCTCAAAACACGACTAAGAGCCGAATACCCCTTGCGAGGTTCTGAACTCCTTCCTCCCAATCCCCTTAAATGGGTTAGAGGTGCGTAATGCAACCGTGTTGTATTGAGGTGTGATCGATCAATGCCAAGTATGATGATGAAGATGAAATGCTCACAATGTAAAACAACAAGTATAGCAAGTAAGGTAAACAACACAAGATTCCACAAGTAGAGGGTTAGTTCTCAAGCAATAAATTCAAGGCAATATAAAGCAATAGAAATTAAAAGCAAGAAGAACGCAAAGGCAATCGCAAACAAGATGATTTGTTTCGAGGTTCGAGCACACTTGCTCTAGTCCCCGCCTTCACCTCCGTGAAGGGTTTCCACTATCCACCGAGGATGCCTTTACAATTGGGTCTACCGAAGACCGAGCACCGAGCTCCACCGAGTACAAAGGACCTCTACCGAAGAGGTTGCTCCACAAGAAGGAATTACAAGAACAAAGTGATCACAACTTGATCACTACACTTTTCTCAATTTCTTTTACAAACACTCTCACTTCAATTACAACTTCACTATAGAATGAGTATAGAATTTTTGGCTCTATGAAGTGTGGTGAGAAAACTTCAGTTGTAGAGTGATATAGAGAATCAAACACAACTGAAAAACAATCTTGAAAGAGTAGGAATTGAAGGCTTAAAACAATTTTTCTTTTCTCTTTTGAAAACAACAAAACTTGAGGATTTTTCTAAGTAATGAGGAAGAGAGACTTCTCCTCTATTTATAGGGTTAGAAAATAGGTTAAAACAATTTCTTTTTCACCTAATTCAACCTGCAAAAGCTCCCCAACCACTCTCCAAAAATCTGCTAAAACAGAAAAAGAAACAGTTTTTCAGAAAATCTCAAAGAGGAAAGAGCCGTTACTGTGTTGCAGGCTTGGCGGTCGACCGTTCCGGTCGACCGCCAGCCTAGCTGGATATAGCCGTTGGCTCCCGGTCGACCGGTCCGGTCGACGACCAAAAAGGAGGAAACACAGTTCCTTCTTCCGGTCGACCGGTCCGGTCGACCGAAATTTCCCGAGAGCAGAAGGCTCTCTGTCGGTCGACCGGTCCGGTCGACCGACGGACATGCACAAACAGTGCATGTCCAGGCACAACGCCGGTCGACCGGGCCGGTCGACCGATGTTGCCTGAGGCTGAAAACTGGGCTGTTTTGAAGAGGGAATTTTTGTGAAAACATTTTGAAAATACCTATAGCTAAGTATTATGCAGAAAATAGTTTATATACATGTTTTAAACAAGTTTTTCAAGATATAAAGCTTTGGTACATGTATATATAAACTAAGGCATAAACTAAAGCTTGGTACATGTTTTAAACAAGTTTTTCAAAACATAGGAAATACATGAAACAAGTGTGTGTGCAAATCCTAGAGCCAAATTTCCTATATTCAAACTTTAACATTCTAAACTTACAAACTTGCTAAAAGACTTCAAGGCTTTCTTCAAGGTGGGCTATCTTCACTTGATCTTCAATATTTGCAACTTGAGCCCAAATAGAATTGTCTTGAGTCCAAGAACCTTGTATTTGAGTGAGAGTACTTCTAGTGTGATGATAAACCTGAAACACACTAAACAACAATTGTTATTAGTACAAATAACTAATATGTTTTGTAATCATCAAAATACACTAAACAAGGGTGATTGTAACCTTGGGCCAACACTAGTATTATCACAAAATATTTTTATATGATCAAAATGCAAATCAAATCAAGGAGAGTATGTTCATCCAAAGGATTTGTGCACAACAAGCCCCCGCGGCAACATACTCCGCTCGGCGGTTGAGAGTGCTACGGAATTTTGTTTCCTAGAGGACCATGAAACAAGACAATTACCAAGAAATTGACATGTCCCACTAGTACTCTTTCTATCTACTCTACAACCCGCATAGTCGGCATCCGAATAACCTCGTCATTGAGAAATCTCCGGTTTTCGGATACCAAAGACCCATCCCAATAGTGCCTTATATAACGAATAATGCGTTTTACCGCAATAAGATGGGACTCTTTAGGACACAATTGAAATCTAGCACAAAGACACACACTAAACATGATATCCGGCCTACTTGCGTTAAATATAAAAGACTTCCTATCATGCTTCTATATAATTTAATATCAACATTTTTACCTTGGTCATCTTTATCAAGCTTGGTTGTAGTTGCCATGGGAGTGTTGCAAGTCTTTGAGCCTTCAAGTCCAAACTTCTTTACAAGTTCCTTTGCGTACTTGGCTTAATATGAACGTCCCGTTTTGCAATTGCTTGATTTGGAGTCCAAGGAAGAAATTGAGCTCACCCATTGAAGACATTTCAAATTCAAGTTGCATGACCTTTTTGTGGCCCAAGGTTACAATCAACCATGTTTAGTGTTTTTTGATGATTACAAAACATATTAGTTATTTGTACTAATATCAACTGTTGTTTAAGTGTGTTTCAGGTTCATATCTTAAAGAGTTGATTACTTCCCTAAAGGAAGGTGTATTGGATTCAAGACAAGTCAAATTGGGCTCAAAGTGCAATATTGAAGATCAAGTGAAGATTGCCCATGTTGAAGTCTTGAAGACCTAGAAGTTTTAAGTGTAGTTTTGTTAAAGATAGAATATGTGAAATTTGGCTCTAGGATTTGCACACACACTTGTTTTGAATGTTTCTATGTTTTTGAAAATGTTTATTTCTAAGTTTATGCCTTGGTTTATACATACATGTACTCAAAGCTTTATATCTTCAAAAACGTGTTTAAAACATGTATATAAACAAAGTTCAGCATAACACTTAGTTCCAGAGTTTTTTAAAAAGATTTTTTACAAATTTTTCTAACTCAAAAATCTGCCCAGAAAAAACTATTTCAGGCAGACCGTCGACCGGCAGTCGACGGCTGCTGTGTCCAGACATGCACAGGCTGTGCATGTCTGTCGGTCGACCGAACCTACATACCGGTCGACCGAAAAGAGATGTTTGCTCTCTGTATCTTTTCGGTCGACTGGGTCGGTCGACCGATAGAAGGAAACTGTGTTTCCTTTCTTGGATCGGTCGACTGGCAGTCGACCGAAGTCCCAACGGCTCTTTTGCCAGCAGGGACCCGGTCGACCGGCAGTCGACCGGTAGGCCTGCAACAAGCCATAACGGCTCTTTCCTCTTTGGGAATTTCTGAAAAACTGTTTTTGGTTTTCTCTTTAACAGAGTTTTTAGGAGTTGTTGGGACTCTTTTTCTGATCAATTAGCTGGAAAAATCAGAGTTTTTAACCTATTCTCTCCCTATAAATAGTGGGGAATAGGCCTTAGTTATTCACCAAGAAAATACAAGTTTTCATTGTTTTCAAGAGAAAGAGAAAAATAGTTTAAAGCTTTCATTTCCATTCTTTCAATTGGTTTTTCAGTTGTTGTTTGATCTCTAATATCACTCTACAACTGAAGCTTTTCTCACCACACTTCATAGAGCCAAAATTTCATATTCTTTCTATAAGTGAAGTTGTAAAAGAGTGAGAGTGTTTTGTAAAAGAGTGTTGTGGTCTAGTTAAAGATCACTATTTGTAATCCTTGTTCTTGTGGAGACAAGCTCCTCGGTGGAGTTTCTTGTAAGGTGAAGCTACGGGCTTGAGGTCTTTGGAGGCCTAACTTGTACGGGATCCTAAGGGATAGTGGAAACCCTTCACGGAGGTGAAGGCGGGGACTAGAGCAACGGGCTCGAACCTCGAAACAAATCATCCTTGTTTGCGATTGCCTTTGCGTTCTTCTTGCTTTCAATTTCTCTTGTTTTATATTGCCTTGATTATTTGCTTGAGTAACTAACCCTCTACTTGTGGAATCTTGTGTTGCTATACTTGTTGTGTTACATTGTGAGCCTTTCATTTTCATCATCATACTTGGCATTGATCAATCACATCAATACAACACGGTTGCATTGCGCACCTCTAACCCATTTAAGGGAATTGGGAGGAAGGAGTTCAGAACCTCGCAAGGGGTATTCGGCTCTTAGTCGTGTTTTGAGAGATTGTTGCATCACTCATTTCATAAGTTTAAAAAGATCATTAGATTAGCAATTACACCTATTCACCCCCCCCTCTAGGTGTATTTCAATTGGTATCAGAGCCTGGACTCTAGGATTTGGTTTAACAACCTTAGAGAAGATCCTCATTTGCTAATCATTTCATTCACATTCATATAGTAAAAATGGCCGATGGAATTAAGACCCCTCCCAAGTTTGATGGACTTAACTTTCCCATATGGAAGGTTAAGATGACCGTGTTTTTGCAATCTCTAGGTAGCCGAGTTGCAAAGGCCGTGACTAAGTCCTTTAGTGTACCCCCCGGTGACGAATCCACTTGGTCCGAAATAGAGACTAAGGAATTCGATGCCAATGCCAAAGCTCACTATGCACTTCTTCAAGCCCTAAATGATGATGACATAGCTAGGGTTATACATTGCAAATCCGCATTTGAGATTTGGTCACACTTGATAGTCACCCATGAGGGGACCTCACAAGTAAAGAAGGCTAAGATTGACCTTCTTCGGTCTCAATATGAAACATTTAGCATGCAAGACAATGAAACCATAGATGATATGGTTACAAGATTTACCAAGATTACTAATGGACTCTCTTCTTTAGGTGAAGATATCAACAATGATCAAAGAGTAAGGAAGATCATCCGGGCCCTTCTCCTTCATGGGAAGTTAAAGCAACAACCTTGAAGGAACTCAACGACAATGAAGAGATGGAGCTTATAGGTCTCATTGGGAACCTCAAAACCCATGAGATGGAAAGGAAAGCAAGGAGGACATGGCACCTACCAAAAAGAAGACCATTGCCTTCAAAAGTCATGCTACCTACTCCGACGAAGATGACGAAGAAGAAGATGACGAGGAGCTCTCACTTCTAGTCAAAAATGTCCGGAGGATGTACAACAAGGCAAAGTTCCAAGGAAGGAGGAGATGGCAAGGAGGCAAGGAAGAAAGGAAGATCATTTGCTTTAATTGCCAAAAGCCGGGACACATAGTATAGCGGAGTGTCCGGACCAAGTGAAGCATCTTCATCAAGAAGCCATACAAGAAGAAGGCTATGAAAGCAACATGGGATGACGAAAGTGAATCCGAGGAGGAGATCGACACCGCCAATATGTGCTTCATGGCAAATGAGAGCACAAGCAAGGTAACCCCCTCAACTCCTTTTAATGAAGATTTATCCATGGATGAGTTAAGTGAAGCATTTATAGAACTTTCTCAAAATTATGACTTCATGAAGAAAAAGTACTTGAAAATGAAAAAGGATAATGAATCTTTGAGTATTCAAGTGTTAAATCTTTCTAAGAAAATAATGACTTGCATTCTTCTTTAGTTTCCACTAAAAATGATTTTGAAAAATATAAGATTGCTTGTAAAGGAAAGACCCATTTGTAGATTCTAATGAGATTGCCATGCTTAAGGAAAGATTAGACTCATTAGATGTTGTTTTGAAAAAGTGTAGTGAGTTTGATAAGAAGAAGATGGAGAATATGTTTCCTAAGAAACAAGCTCCTAAGAAAAATGTTCATCATACTCATGCTCATGCTCATGTACATGCTACACAACCTATGCATCATGGTAAACCCCCAAAGCATGCTCACACTTCACATACACACCATTCATTTATGTATAGAAAAGTGTACACATGTTCACATTGTGGACGGAAGGGACACTTAGCTAATTTTTGCTATGATAGACTAAGTGCATCATCTCATAATGTTTGGGTTCGTAACACTAACTTTCAAGGACCCAAGAAAGTTTGGGTACCAAAATCACTATTGTTTTAAATGATGTAGGTACTTTCCAAAGCTCAAGACGTAGAGGGTTTATGGTATCTTGGTAGCGGTTGCTCAAGGCACATGACTTGGGACATCAACAATTTCGCAACCCTATCAAGATATCATGAAGTGGCACCGTCACCTTCGGATGATGACGCCAAGGGTAAAATCATGGTATTGGTAATGTAAAGCTTGGCACTTCTCCTTTAATTGAAAATGTAGTTTTAGTAGACGGGCTCAAGCAAATCTCTTGAGCATTAGTCAATTATGTGATAAAGGATTTAATGTTATTTTTGATGATATTGTTTGTAAAATAGTTGACAAAAATTCTAATGTTTGTGTATTTTCCGGTTTTCGTGAAAGTAATGTATATATGATAGATATGCTAAATATGTCTTGTATATAACATGTTTAAAAGCCCTCGATGACGACTCTTATTATGGCATAGGAGATTAGGCCACGTTTCATTTGACCATATTTCTAGGCTTAACTCTAAGGAAATGGTGAAGGGTATTCCTTCATTGAAACTTTGAAAAGGACCGAGTTTGTGACGCATGCAATTTGGGAAACAAACTAAGTCCTCATTCAAATCAATTAAGGATATCATGTCATCACGCCATTGGAGCTAATCAACATGGATTTATTTGGCCCTACACAAACCAAAAGTTTAAGTGGGAGTAGATTTGCTTATGTTTTAGTAGATGATTTTCGCGTTTTACTTGGGTTTTATTTTCTTGAACATAAAAGTCAACCTTTTCACATTTTCAAGCCTTTAAGAAAAGAGTTGAAAAGGAAAATGACTCCTCAATAATTAAAATAAGAAGTGATAGAGGAGGTGAGTTCATTAACCTTCCCTTTACCACTTTTTGTGAGGAACATGGAATAAACATGAACTTTCTTGTCCTAGAACTCCAAACAAAATGGAGTAGTTGAGCGGAAAAAATCGTACTTTACAAGAGATGGCTAGGACAATGTTAAATGAATATGGTCTACCACATTATTTGTGGGCCGAGGCCGTTCATACTTCATGTTACATTGCAAATCGTGTTTTCCTATGTAAAAATACTACTAAGACTTCTTATGAGATGTATTTTTCTAGAAAACCTAATGTTTCTTATTTCAAAGTGTTTGGTTGCAAATGTTTTGTTTTAAATACAAATATTAATTTGGGAAAATTTGATGCTGATCATATGAGGCTATTTTTGTAGGTTACTCAATACTAGTAAGGCTTATAGAGCTTCAATAGGTCAACTTTGACTATTGAGGAATCTATTCATGTTAAATTTGAGGAATCTAACAAGTTTGTTAAGAATTGTGTAGAAATTGATGCTTAGATGAAGGTTGGAGAAAGTGACCTTGGAGGATGCTTCTACCATGGGAGACAAGCCAAAGGATGATGATGGAAGTGAAGCCAAAGTGGAAGAGGCTCAGGAAATGAACATCAAGCAATGAAGAGGAGCCCTCTCAACCACTACCAACGGATTGGAGATTCATCCTCATCATCCCAAGGACCTCGTCATAGGTGAAGTATCAAAAAGGGGTAACCACTCGCTCTAAGATTCAAGATTTTTGTGGTAATTTTGCTTTTATTTCACACATAGAACCTAAAAATGTCCTCGAGGCCGAGGCCGATTCATATTGGTTGCTTGCTATGCAGGAGGAGCTCAATCAATTTGAGCGCAAACCAAGTATGGCATCTTGTTCCTAGGCCCCAAGATAGACCAACTATTGGTACTAAATGGATCTTTAAGAACAAGTTGGATGAAGGGTAAGTAGTTAGAAACAAGGCTAGGTTAGTTGCCAAGTTACACTCAAATCGGGGAATCGATTTTGAAGAACCTTTGCACCGTTAGCAACGGCTCGAAGCCATACGGATGACCTTAGCATATGCCTCATTTAAAGATTTTAACGTTATTTCAAATGGATGTAAAGAGTGCTTTTCTTAATGGTTATATTGATGAGGAGGTGTATGTTGAACAACCCCCCGGGTTGTTGATCCTACACACCCTAATTATGTTTATAAATTAGATAAAGCACTATATGGTTTGAAACAAGCCCTAGGGCTTGGTATGAAAGATTGTCTTCATTTTGCTTTCAAATGATTTTAAGAAAGGAAAAGTTGATAAAACATTATTAACAAACATATAGATCAAGATATCCTCATAGTTCAAATTTATGTTGATGACATTATTTTTGGATCTACTAATGTTTCACTTTGCAAGAATTTGA
>JAVJIF010007404.1:0-87885 GCA_038442645.1 Agave tequilana | reverse complement strand
TAGCACGCATCCTCTTGAGGAGGGTGCTGTTGATGTCTACTGACAGTTCGATCGACCGTTCAGAGGAAGATCAAGTTTAGCTACTTCAAAAGACGTGTGATAAGCATCCCAAAGGACAAGTGCTGGTTTGGGACAAGGAGATGATCAGAAGTCATGTGATTAATGATGAGTTTAGGTATATTGATGTCTTATGCCTTCAGAAGGCAATATAACAAGAGGAGCAGAACCCCTAGCGTGACTATGTTCTCCTGATTTTGGCAGGAGGTTATAGAACACGATTTTGGCCAGGACCTGGGCGCTAAGAGTGTAATACTTCACCTCCTCGTTCCTAACTAAACCGGGGTTATCATCATCTTGAAGCAGTGTGGAGGCGGTGTGGGCAGACTCACCGTCAGGATACTCAAAGCATGCACAGATCGAAGTTATAAATGTCTACCCCCTCACAAGAGAGGTATAGGTGATGTGCAAATTCTTGAAGTGTGATATCAATATCTCTGCCCAAGACTCTGGATCTGATGTGATTTTGTTCAAAAGTTAGATTAGAGAAAAAATATTGCACTAGGGAAGGATAAACAGGTTCCCTAATTGTGACAAAATTTTCTAATGAGCTGGATCTCAAAATAGATGCAAGATTAAGATGCTCAAAATCATTGAGCACCATAGATCTACCTGAATTCACATTTTTTGCGGAGATTAAGACATGCCCATTTTGAGATACAAAAGGTGAAGATGAAGATTAGGGGGTTTTTCTCTTTTCAGATCTGGTTCTTTTAGATATGGATGATGTATAAGCAAGATTAGCTACTAATAGGCACGATCTAAATAATAGAACCAAGAAATTACCTAGAGGTAACAAGGAAATAAGAGATTTAGGGAAAAGAAAGATTATACCTAAAAATCAAGTGAGATTTCCAAATTCGGGTCGAGATCTGAAGCTTGAGTCAATTTTCCCAATTTTTTTGTGGATGATTTTGAGGAAATAGAGAGAGGGAAAAGAGTTAGAATAGGTTTAGGGTTGAGAGATTGGGGAAAGAGAGAGGTTGGAGGCGGTGAGAATGAGAGAAAAGAAAGATTTGGGTTAGGGTTTTTATATACAAACGGTAAAACGACAACATACCCGACGGCCGGTCGACCGGTGGAAACCGAGAGCACTCGGTTTCAACCGTTGCGGTCGACCGGCTACGGGCAGAAAAGATTTTCTGTATTCCAGGCTATATCGGGCGACCGGGTCGGTCGACCGAGCCTATGCCAGGCCAACTCGGTCGACCGGCCGGTCGACCGTATAAGCTGAAAATCAGAAAATAAACAATTTTTAAAATAGGATTTTTAATTTAATATCCTTTTAATCAAAAACAAAAATTTCTCTAACAAGAATGTTGAAATTACTACTTGGCATGAAAAACACAATAAAAATTTATTTTATTCACTTATTAATTTTTATTACCAATAAATTTTATTTATAAATAAAGCGATAAACATGAGATGTTGAAGCCGAATGCCCCGTTAAGAGTTTTGAACTTCTCCTCGACATTCCTCTAGATAAGAGTTGAGGCGTGCAATTGCCATCTCTATTTATTAGCTCAATTTGGTTAAATAAATCTTTATTATAAAACTTCATTTTCAAAATCTGATATATGGACAATAACATATGACAAAGAAACATGAATATATTCACAATCATGGCAAAGATACAAACAAATGGATATGCAAGTTTACATATGTAAGGCACATTATCACGCACATTATCACAAAATGCAACTAGAAATCCTATGCATATAAAAAGAAATTTTTATGTGGAGAAGTGACCAAACCATAGGTATTCTCCATAATAGGTGTCTCTCCAATAGTAATGCAAGCGATGATGTGTTCGTTGAGCGTTGATGCATCCACCACCCGGGCACCATCTCCCCTAAGTCTTGGAGGAGAACGACCACCTGCATCAACGAAGTTTGGTGCGTCTTTTGATACCCAAATCTTTTGGGTCCTATAGGATTAGTGTTTTCTCGAACCCAAACATTTTTATTTGACAAGTTTAGCTTAGCATAACAAAATTTAGCTAAATGGCCTTTGTGGTCACAATGTGCACAAGTATAAATTCTACCATACATAAATGCATGCTTGTGTGTGTGCATGCTTGTGTGAGTTTGAAACATGATGATGAGTGTTTTTCCCTTGGGATATTCCTTTAGGAAACCTACATGCAAGTTTAGTCATGTCAAAAGCACATTTCTTTAAAGTTGTATCCAAAACTTCAATACGTTTTTTGATCTCTAAAAATTCATTTTTATTGCAAGTAAATAGGGTTTTTTTCCTTTACAAGAGGTTTTGTATTTTCAAAATCCTTTTTCATTTTCTCAAAAGAATTTGATAATTCATTTTTCTCTTTTAAAACAAACTCAAATTTATTCTTTAGAGAATCATTTTCCTTTTTCAATTTTTTATTTTGAGCAAGTGATATTTCATACCTACTTTGTAATTCTTCAAAAATATGAGCAAGTTCATCCATGGTTAAGTCTTCATCATCTAAAGAGTCTCCTAGACATACCTTGGAAGCATCATCGCCATGTGCCATAAAGCACATGTGAGTGGCGTCGATCTCCTCTTCGGATTCTGACTCGAGTCATCCCACGTGGCCACCATCGCCTTTTTCTTCTTTTGCCCGTTCTTGGAGGTAGTAGCTTGTAGAGGGGCAATCGGCAATTAGTGTCCCGTCTTCTTGCAATGAAAACATGGACCCGATTCCTCTCTCTTCTTTTCAAATCTTCCTTGAGGTCTCCCTCTTTGGAAGTTGCTTTGTCTACCTTTCTTATAGAACATTTTTCCACCTTCCTTATGAGCATGGCAAAGTCTTCGTCATAGTCTTCCGATGAATCCTCTTCATCATAGGTAGATGGAACGGCCTTGAAAGCAAGGGCTTTCTTCTTCGGTGCCTCCCTTTCTTCTCTTACCTTCATCTCCATCTCATGGGTTTTGAGATTACGATGAAGCCGAGAAGTCTATCTCCTCCCTATCATTTAGCTCCTTGAGGGTAGTTGCCTTGACTTCCCAAGACTTGGGAAGAGCTCTAATGACCTTCCGGATCTTTTGGTCATTGTCGATGTTGTCACCTAAAAAAGATAGAGCATTAGTAATCTTGGTAAAACGGGTGAGCATATCATCTATGCCTTCATTATCAAGCATATAGAAATTCTCATATTGAGAACGGAGCAAGTCAATTTTAGATCTCTTGATTTGCGATGTCCCCTTATAAGTAACAATAAGCACATTCCAAACTTCAAAGCAGATTTGCAATTTATGATGCGGGAAAGATCATCTTCATTTAATGCTTGAGTGAGTACATATTGGGCTCTAACATTGACCTCATAGTCCTTAGAGGTTTTTTCGGACCATGTTTTCTCATCAGTGAGAGGTTCAATAAATTCTTTGGTGATGGACTTGGCAACTCTAACTCCTAGGGATTTTAGGAATAGGTTCATTTTAACCTTCCAATGGGAAAGTTCAACCCAACAAATTTGGGTGGGAATTTGATGCTAGAAAAGTCAACAGATGCCATGAATATAAGTATAATGCACAACAAATAATAAATGCAACAAATAGATATAGCCAATAATGAGGATCTCCGTAGGGTGGTTAAACCAAATGCTAGGGTTAGGATCTGATACCAATTGAAATCACCTAGAAGGGGTGAATAGGTGAAGGCTATACTAAGTACCAAATAATGCAGATTAAAAACAAATTAACAATGAACACAACAATAATACGACTTGCAAGAAAGTAAACAAATAAAGAGCAATTAAAGGAGAGATAGTTTAGAGATAGGTGGACAATCGCAAACACGAGAATATGTTTTGAGGTTCGAGCCACTGCTCTACGTCCCCGCCTTCAACATGATGAAGGATTTCCACTATGCTTGATCCCACCGGATCGTCAATACAAGTTCTCACTAGAACTCTTTGGACACACTTGTCCTCTCTCACGGTGCCGCAACACCAACTAGGAGCTTACTAGCTCGCTTGAGGCCGCAACCTCTACAACTTCTCAATATGAAAAAAACGGTGATCAACACTTGACCACAAACAATGGCTCACTTGCACAACCCTACAACCAAACTTTTGGGATTGTGTAGTGTACAAATTTAGAGGAGAAGTAGAGGAAGGCTTCAAGCTAAAAGGATTGAAAATTTGGCTCAATGAAAACTTTTGCTAAAAGGCTAAACTTTTGAAAACTTTTGATTTTAATCTCATAAATCTTGTCTTTTAGTTGTAGAACACTCCCTCTATTTATAGGGGATGAAAACTGGGTTAAAAAGACCAAGAGATTCGTTGGGGGAGATCCCAACAAAAATCAAATCAGAAAAAAATAGCTGTTGGAATCTGTCAGCAGATTCTGACTGCTGTCGGTCGACCCGCCAACGGTCGGATTTCTGACCGTTGGGAAAGCGGTCGACCAGGCCGGTCGACTGAAGTCCCAAACAGAGAGTGAGTTTTCTCTGTCGGTCGACCGGTATGGTCGACCGAGAAAAACAGAGCACTGCTCTTGCTCTCGGTCGACCGGTCGGTCAACCGAGGTGCACACTTGCACAATGGTGCAGGTCGGTCGACCGACCTGGTCGACCGACAGAGCAGTTCTGCTCTGCCAGCGGTCAACCGTGCGGTCGACCGGACAAGGCTAAAAGTCAGGTTTTTGAAAGGGCTTTTTGAAGATAAAAATTTGATAAAAATTCTTTAGATAGGTATATACAAATTAGAGTTCTAGGGCTTATAAAGACCAGGGTGTGATTATAGATCAACACCAAAATGATTTGAACTTTATTTTGATAAAAATTCTTTTTCTAAATAAAGACGGTTTTTCAAAAACTTGTTTTTCCAAAAACCTGACTTTTCCAAACTTTATTTTTCCGAAACTTGGTAAGAAATTTTGTAATAAAATTTTGTTTGTAAGCATGAAGCAATATCAAATGTGTGTGTGACAATCCCAAAGTTATCAACCTCTATCATCTCGGTCTTGACAAAATAAACTATAAATCCTAACTAAAATTGAAAATGTAAAAATACAAATCTTGTAGTAGTCTTCTCAACTTGTTTGATCCTAGAGCTCTTCTATTGTGCTGGGCTCTGGGATCCAAATCTTCGCGGCATCCAAATGTGTGAGTATTGTATTGGAGCCGTCAATCAACCTATGATTTTTACCTGAAACTCATTTAAACAAACTTATTAAAACATAACTACATATGGTTTGTTATCATCAAAACTTCGGGCTAATGGCCTTTGGGCCAACAAAGACATGTCAATATCTTCCTGTAACTCGGATTCAGAGTTTACCTCAAGGGGTTATCCCCTTAGACAAAGCATATGTTGGAATCATTACTTCCATCATCCGAGTAGCTCCCCGCATAATATTGCTTTTGTTCGCTAAGGGAGACTATAGTGTTTCATATTACAAAACCGAATCAAAGTTAGAAACCCTAGATAAATATTCATCATTTAGGGTTGACTTTAAAGCATGAAGGGCTTTTGAGTTAGCCTCTAAATGTTTGTCATTTAAATAATATGATTCTTTAATTGTGGCAAGATAAACATGAATCCTTAGTGCTTTGAGGTACATGGACATCTTAACTTTCCAAGTTTGGATGTTAAGAATGTTAAACATGGGAGGTCTCATGAAATTTATGTGTGTGTAAATAAGTATTGTGATTAGTTAAAATGAGGATCTTTAACTCTAGGTTGTTAGACCCAAATCAAGAGCACCAAACTTTGATACCACTTGTCTAGAGGGGGTGAATAGGTGACTAGATAATCTAATGATGAATTAATGTGGAATTAAAAACTATTTATGCAAACTAAAAACTATTAAGCTAAACACATAAAGTATAACACAAGAGTATAGCCGAATTCCCGTGAAGGGTTCTGACTATCTCCTCAAGATTCCTCTAGATAAGAAGATGAGGTGCCGCTATGGCTCTCCTCTGGTGGAATACAAGTGTGAGCAAACAATCCCAAGCATATAACAATTAGGCACAAGATATATCAAGCATATAAAAAAATAAACAATGTAAGCATGCATGATATAAACACAAGTGAGAGATAGAGAGCAATCGCAAACACAGGAGATTTGTTTCGAGGTTCGAGCACCCTTGCTTTACGTCCCCGCCTTCAACACTATGAAGGATTTTCACTAAAAATCAATCCCATCGGATCACTCGGTGCCGCAACACCTACAATGAGTTCACACTAGAACTCCTTGGACTCGCTGTCCCTCTCTCTGTTCCGCAAGAATAACACGCGTAAGCACACTAGCTTACCGAGCTGCACCTCTACACCGAGCTCCCACAAGAACTCGAAACAACACGAACCCACAAGTTTGCCTCCTCAAATACAAAGAAGAACATTTTGGTGATCTCAATACTTTGATCAGCTAAAAATACTCTCACAACAAAGATCCCTAGAGGATTGATATAGTAATAGATAGCTCAAGTATGTGTGAGAAAACAAGATAGAATGGTGGAGACAAAACTCATGAAATCTCTTGTTCAAAACACTCTTGAAAAACTCTCCTTTTGATATGAAAGTTTTAGCTCTAAAACAAGTAGAGATAAATACTTAGAAAGGTAGGAAAACTAGATTGAAAACTCACTTATAAAATTGTGAAAAACAGTCCAAGGGAACCCCAATTTATAGGCCTCCAAAATCTAGCCGTTGGGGTCCAAATTAGCAGCTGACGCTGCTGTCGGCTGACCGCCTGGTCGACCGGCCAACGGTCGGATTTCTGACCATTGTGCCACCGGTCGACTGCCCGGTCGACCGAGGCCTGAATACAGAGAGCAGAGCTCTCTGCCGGTCGACCGCCCGATCGACTGGGGCCAGATCCAAAGAGCAGAGCTCTCGGGCAGTCGACCGAGTCGGTCGACCAGCCCTCCAGCCAAACTGGATGTGCACGTTTTGTGCACATCGATCGACCGGACCAGTCGAGCAGCAGAAGGCCTGGTAACATCTTTTTAGGGATAAAAAATTAGTCTTTTTACCTTTAATAAAATCTCATAAATTCTCATAAATTCTACAAAAATAAGTTCATTGATATATTTTGATATACCAACATGTTTGATTAAAAGTCAAAACAGATTACAAATATTTTGAACTATTTTTGTGATATAGAAATTTTGGCTTTAAACAAAACCGTATTTTTCAAAATCGATTTCCAAATTAAAAATGATTTTTTCAAAACTTCTCCAAATACAAAAATAAGATATTTTAAACACTTTTGAAGCTTAGCGTGTACGGATATAATCCACTATACATATGAGATGAAATATCTATACTTTTGACAATAAGCTCTAAAATAGTTTTGATAAACCACATGTATATTTTGAAGCTTAAAAAACAAAACGTTATTTTCTAAAACACATATAATTTTTGTGTGTGTAAATGAACTTGAGCAATCTACTAACTAATCTATCCTTTACATTTTATCTAAAAAACAAATCTTGACACTTACAAACATGACACAAGTCTTCTGAAAATCTTTCTTTAAAATCTTCTTCTCCTTCTTGACTTGGTTCAAACCTTGATCCAATGAGGTAGACTCCTCTTGAGTACTTGATGCAATCTTGATGCGCGAGCTCTTGAATCAACACGTGCTAACTTCAAAACTTGACTTTGAATCCTTTGTTGAAGCTAAACGCCAACTAAGATCTTGATCAAATATCTAAGACTAAATAAACACAAAATCATTGGTACTATAACTACATGAGTTATTCATTATCAAAACTAGAGTGATGGGCCTCTGGGCCAACATATATATATATATATAATATATATATATATATATATATATATATATATATATACATATACATGTACATATATATATATATACATATATATATACATATACATATGTACATATATATATATATACACATATATACATATATATACATATATATATATATATATATATATATATATATATATATATATATAGTATGTATGTATGTATGTATGCATGTATGTATGTGTGTATATAAATATGTGTGTGTGTGTGTGTGGTATCTGTACATCAGCCGCAAGCTGAGAGAAATCTCTCAACATTGAGATCTGATCGCAGTCCAATGCGATCTGGTCACAGTACTAAAAAATTTCAGATATGCTCATTCTAATTAGCACTGTTATCATGGTAGCAGTTCTCACAAAAAACTGCGATCATGGTAGCAGTCCTCACAAAACATTGCGACTGTGATAGCGCTGTGATCAAGATCTGTGGTTGAAATTTAGCGACGTCGCCGCCAGTTGAGAGAGTCTCTCAGTTTGCAGCTGAGGTACATTTCTCTCACTCTCTTAGTTGGCTGCTGAGGTACAGATACCTCATAAATATTTTTCTTATATATGAGATCTTTGAAATATATTACTTATAGGCACTACAAAAAGGTCAATACTGTGAAATGATGTAAATAGTAATAATACGTATTAGAGGTGACGGTTGAGTAGTCGAAGAAGAAATAAAAAGAAATTAAATATTTAATTGGAACAGTTATAGCTGGAGAATCCACAGAGTACCCTCTTTTCAGAAGTTTATGATGAAAACTACAAATTAACTTTTTATAGAATATTTTTTCTATATATTTAATTTTCGCATGGTGCACATCTTTCATTTATTGAGATTAATTTTAGTGCACCTTTATTTTGAGACGGTTGTTGTATCATAGTAGATAGAATATTAATTACTGCAATTAGGTTGGAGTAATTATTATAGTATTTTATAACTTGTAATATATACGGACTGTTCTCACGGTCGCAAGGCTAATTTACTTTGTTGGATCTGATTGTTACTAGGATTGCGATCTTTTTTACATTTTATAAATGATCAAAATTCTGTTACATATATCATGCGAATAATGATTGCGATTGTGATCACAGTGCTTAATGATAGAATATTTCACCTATTATTTTTATGCATATTTTGATCATTATCCATTTGAATTTTACTACTGTTTAGTAAGGACTGCGACTAAGTATTTTTTTGTATTACAGTTGATAAGATTTAAGGTCTGCGACTAGGGTCGCACTCGTAATATAGGATTGAAAGTTGTGTTATATTAGGACTGCGACCATGGTCACACTACTAATATATTTTAATAATATCTAAATGTATACGTACTGCGACTTTGGTCGCAGTTATAATATACGTTGAGAATAAAACATTTCTTAATTTCATTAACAATTGCATGAAATATTGTCCAACTAATATTTCAAATATTGTGCAGTTACGAGAATATCGAATTTTTAAATATTTGAGGCCTTGATCGGAGTCCTTATCACCAATGCAAAATATGTATAAAATAAATCATTAACCATTGTATTTCATTATTTTTTTTACATTACACATATGTAATACAAAAAATTATATGGCTTCCTTACATCAAATTGCATTTTCCTATTCATTTCAGTTTTTTTTTAAACCTATATGAATTGAAAATAACGTGAAAATAAATAATAAAAAATTATATATTACAATCAATTTTCTAAGTTTCACGCATGTTTTTTTTACCTTTTTCGGCTGCTGCTTTTCTTACTTAACATCTTGATCCAATCTTTTTTTTTTCACTTTATATTTCGTAAATTGGAAAATGTATAACTGAAGATCAATTCAACAGAAATTTCTCTGAAAATTACAAAAGAACTTTTAGTAAAAATTTGTGATGGATGAGTTTTTGTTAGGTTAAAACTAAAAATGAGGGTTTTGTGGTTAACGTGATTGATGGTTCTTTAGGCAGGACTTTGAGTTTTTTAGCACCTACACCCTACCACCGATATGTGACATAGATTAGGCCAGAGTCTCAGCTTACGATTGAGATACATAAACCCCTATATATATATATATATATATATATATATATATATATATCACGAAGTTGAATAAAACAGGAAAAAAGTTGAATAAAACAGGAAAATAAACTGCAAATCGAGAATGATAAATTGCCAGAGAGAGAAATTTCCATAGAATGTCACATAATCCATCCGTCTTATTCTTTTTATATTTCTTCATAATGGTCATCACCGGCTAAATTGCTAGCTCGGCGTCACTTAGCAAACAACACCGCAAGAGAGACAAAAACAGCGATATTTATCAGGAGTAATCCTACGGGCCGAAATCCCACCTTTTTGTCGAAGGCAACACTTCAGCGGCTCCTCGCAGTATCCTGGGCAGCCTGCGATTGTTCATTCATATCCGCGAAAACTAGTTTAGTACATCTTTAAATAGTATATTATTTAGGTTTCATTATTTTCTTTTTAATAGAAAGCACATGTTCTCACTTGTCGTTAAATAGAGGGAAAAACTGTAGGCGAAAATTGCAAACAAATAACTCATGTTATGTTGCAAATGACATGCATTTTTTTTTTTTCTGGAATGAAATAGAAAGTACTCAAATAAATACTCGTTTAAGTGGAGAGGTGCTCACGGTCTATTATCACGTCCTTGGATGGCCTCACCATGGGATCGACGGCTGCTGGTGAGGGGATATGAGCTGGGCTGTGGGCTGGGATCGTCAGGAATGGGCTATCAACTGCTTCTTCAATGACCAGTCCTCGCAAAGAAGAACCAACTTCAACTGACATTGCCAACACCACCACAAGGAGGAGGAGAACCAGTGTGGTGCTCTTCATTGTTGTTCTTAATTACAGTACAATGCCCTTTGAGGTATACAACAACATTATTTATAGGCAACAAATGGGGTTGTAAATCTTTTGGATAAGAGAGTGAATCTTTAAGGAATTAATGACAATAAATGAGTTTTTACTTCATTGGTTTGTTTCTTGTGACAAGCAACTAGTTGACTTGGGGAGACAGATATTATGGCTGGAAATCCAAATACTCAGGTTTTAAATTTGAATAATGTTAAACAGACTATGTTTGATGGACTACAATTAATTCAAGAGAATAATATATTATACATGTACCTGATCCCTAATGTTGGACACAAAATTCTTTTGAACATAGGACTACACATTTCACTCTCTTTTGAGTTTTTTTCTTCCTTTTGATAAAATTAAACTTTTTTTTTAAATCTCCTTGGAGTTTATTTGTGCCTGAAAAATATAATTCAAATAGAAAGATTCTTTTAATTTCTTAAAGAGAATCTTTGAAAACAAGATATGCAGGGACTTACTTGCATGATTGTTTGTTTTCTCCATTGTTGTAGTTGAAAATATCTGGATGAATTTTCTTGTTAGAGAATTATTCAGTCACAAATTTAAATTCTTTTTCTTCCCGTAAACTAAAGGCTATACTCACTGAATTGGCATTCCTTCTTTCTTTTTTTTTCCTCTAGGGGCTGTTTGGATTCAAGGAAGTGGGCGGAAGTGAGGAAGTGGGAAATAGGTTTTTTTTTTTCCCATTTGAAAACTGAAAATTTGTGTGTATTTTTTCGGTGTTTGGTTGGTAGTTGAAAAGTGAAAGTGAAAAAATATAGTGCTTTTCGGTGTTTGGTTAGTAATATGGAAATGGATGTACAGATACCCCACACACACACACACACACACATATTTATACACACACACCACACACACACACACACACACACACACACACACATATATATATATATATATATATATGTTGGCCCAGAGGCACATCACTCTAGTTTTGATGATGAATAACTCATATAGTTATAATACCAATGATCTTGTGTTTATTTAGTCTCAGATATTTGATCAAGATCTTAGTTGGTGTTTTGTTTCAACAAAGGATTCAAAGTCAAGTTTTGAAGCTAGTACGTGTTGATTCAAGAGCTCGCGCATCAAGACTGCATCAAGTACTCAAGAAGAGTCTAACTCATTAGATTGAGATTTGAACCAAGTCAAGAAGGAGAAGAAGATTTTAAGAAGATTTTCAGAAGACTTGTGTCATGTTTGTAAGTGTCAAGATTTGTTTTTTAGATAAAATGTAAACGATAGATTAGTTAGGGGATTGCTCAAGTTCATTTACACACACAAAAATTATATGTGTTTTAGAAAATAACTGTAAGATCCCTAGTTAGAGATACTGTATTTTTTTTTTCTAAAGTATTTATTTTGATTTACTAATCAATTTTATTAACTTAATTTATTATTTTTTTCATGTGACTATTATTATTATTAAATATGCAAATTATTTTTGAGATAGTAAATGGCAATTTGGCTTTATATATTATTGCCATATTCCTATTAATATTTTTAGTTACTTATTAATATTATTTTTATATTTACCATTATTATTATTAATTGTTATTTAATTATTACTACCATTATTTCATTAAGGTTATTATTTATTATTGTTATTAGTGTGTTTGGTACGGAGAATGGTTCGCGTAAAGTTTCCTTGAATCAGTTGAAAGATTACAACGGACTAATGCTGCGACTACAAGGGAGGGAAGATGTTGAGTCTTGAATCTCCCTTTGTTTAGTGCTGGGTTTTCAAGTGGCGGTGGAAAGTGAATCTTGTTTTCCGTTGACCGGGTGAATGTCGGGAACTTCTGGGGACTTTCTCTTCGGATGGTGGACGGAGTAACACAGCTCTGTCGATCAGAAATCTCAAAGAAATTGTAGGCAAAGACTAACTTGTACGCAGCGAGTTAGCTGAGGAGTTAGACTCTCTTTCTCTCTTTTTCTCTTCAAAAATCCGACGCCTTCTCCATAGCAACAGGGCTATTTATAGAGGTTTCAGGAGCGAACGTGCCTCCTAAAAACACTCCATAATGGGGGTTAACTTTTCCCGTTATATGGGCCGTGATTGACCCTATAACTAGGACGGTTACAACTGAGACGCGGGTGTCGACCCTCGCGCCTTGGTACTGCAGTGCTGGCTGAGACGCGGGTTTCGACCCTCGCGCCTTGGTGCTGCAGTGCTGGCTGAGACGCGGGTGTCGACCTTCGCGCCTTGGTGCTGCAGTGCTGGCTGAGACGCGGGTTTCGACCCTCGCGCCTTTGTGCTGCAGTGCTGGCTGAGACGCGGGTTTCGACCCTCGCGCCTTGGTGGTTATGATAAACCCTGCGTCTGGAGTTTGGGACTCTGCTTTTGACGACTTGTCTTTAATGATTTTTAGACAGCCTACAGAACCCCCTCCAAAGTTTTCGATATTCCGCGGTGGCTGGGACGGATTTCGAAATACTTTGGACTTTAGCTGAATTCGCCCCTCTCGTGGTTGGACTGACAATGCTCTGAGCTTGATCTTATCTGGACTATGGTCTTCGTGAGTGTACTGTGGAACCCTTTGAAGCCGCCAGAAATGATCGTGGTGAGTGTCTAGATACACAGTCTAAACTTCCCTGATGCTTTGAGTTTGTCGTTGGTGTACTTTAAACCAGGGGCGAGCAGTCGTCTGCTTGTGCCAGTGTACTGTTGAACTGAATTGCAGAAGCAAGGACTGAACGCCAGTTCTGTGGACGCAGGGGGTACCACTGTTTTAAAGACACGCCTTCTATAGGAGTGCATCTTTTGGGATGAAAACGTGACTATTACTCCATGAGGCAGACGAGACTTTGGCCGGGTTGAAAGGGTGCGTCCATTGAAGGGACGCATCTTTAGAGATGAAGACGCGACTCTTGGATGCGAATCCGTGTCATGAGTACGCTGCCACGTGTCCCGTAGAATTGAGGGGACATCTACTTTTTGGCGTGCGAACTTCACGCTGCATTTAATACGCTGTCCACGCGTCAGCCTTTCATTGGGCTTCGATATTTGTGCGGGAATTAAAGCCGACGGTTCTGATTAGCGAGCCATTAATCACAGGCTTTGTGGTTTGCCTATAAATAGGGCTCAGCTTCTCCTTTTAGCAGTCCATTACTTAAACTGCTTCCTTTTGAGAGCGAATGCTCTGAGCGATTCTGCCTTTCCTCTTCAAGGATTTGTATCTGAGACTTGCCTCCATGGATGATGATGACCCAGAGCTTTCATGCTTCTGTTTAATCTCTCCAGAAGATTATCACTGTCAAGTGATTTCAAGATCAATAAGTATTTCCTTGAGCACCTTTTATATCCGCGCCTTGGTGAAGAAAGTTCAACCCTTAATGGGGTTTGCTGCGGGTATGACTTCCTGGTCTACCATGAAATTTTCAGCCCTGAATTTTATAACCCCTGTTCGTCGAACAGGGAGACGACAATTTTCATATCTGATTCTTTTCGCGCCTCATACCTTAGACGCGGATGCAAAACGAGACTGCGGTTGACTTCTGTGTGTATCACAGCTTTGATCGCGTCTGTTTCTGCCATCGCAGAAGTTAGGTTCACTGCGCGGGTCATTCCTGCGTCTGCAGTTTTCCGCAATGGCTGCGTCTGTCACTTAGTTTTTCTTGTTGAAATATACTAAGTTTCAGATCTTCTAACTTTTGCTTTTTGCAGGTAGGCTTAATCATCCCTTTTCATGTTCGCTGGGCCCTTGGGAGAATATATCGGCCAGCGAACTTGTTCGACGGTCGACCACTGGAGAAGAAGTCATGGGCCCTAACACTAGCCAAGATCTCTTTGGATTCAATGCACCGGTCATGCTTCTTGGCATGGCATGGTCACAGTGAGGATGGCGGTGGATATAGTGGTGGGTATGGTCTTGGATTCTCCCTTCACCTACCCCAGAAGTGACATCGATGAAAACTCTATGCTCATTGGATGACTTTCTGGTGGTGGAGATGTTCATCAACGAAGGATCATACCCCACCACTTCGGATGGTCAGGTGGAATCAGAAGATTCTGCTGCCTTTCGACCTCAAAAACACCATTGTTCTTGATCGACGATGGCTCTTTCAATGTTTACATCATGCATCGTGGTGCAATCAGCTTCCGATCATCGCCACAGTGTTCAATCCTACTTTGGCGCCCTTCCAAACATCTTGTACTTGGAGTTGTGAGCAGCTTCAAGGAGTGAGTGCAACCTTTGAGAGAGAGAGGGACTTCTTTGTACTCCTTTATTGTAACACTCAATCTTATTGTATAAGAGAGCGTTTTGTATCACTTTCATATGCCTGGATATAAATAAAAGTGACACCTCTTTTTTTTTATTTCTTTCTATTGTCTTGAACTTTTCTCTTTTTTTTTTAGGTCAGACGAATAGAAGTAAAAAATCTTTGACTTGCTAAAAATATGATAATAATCTTAACAAGTCAAGATCTGTAGAAAAATCCTGTTTTCAAGAAATTCAACACTGCTGTCAGAGGTGTGATATTAACTTGAAAGAAGTAAGATAATTTTGTGGACCTGCCACTCTATAAAGTGACAAGTGGAACTCGTACCCCCCAGGGAACATGAGCCTTTATCAGAGATTTGGGATTAACTTGATTAAGATCAGCTGGGGAGTCAATGAAAACACTGTTAACGGTGTAATGTTAACCTAACAATGTTTTTAGGTAGACTTATTGTTCTGTTGAGGAGAATAACAAGTGCGACTAGATTCACGGGGGATCTAGGAAAGTCTTTACCGTTAGAGGTGTGATATTAACTTAACGGGTTGAACATAGTCTCGTCAGAAGTGTAGTATTAACTTGACAAGGATGTGAGTCAGAGGTGTGATATTAACTTGACTCAAAAGTATTTCAGTTTTGTTTGGGAAAACTGAAAGTGTCACTGTCATAGGTATGATGTTTAACTTGGCAGTGAGGGTAATGCTAGAGGTGTAATGTTGAACTTGGCATTGGTCATCTCGACTTTGACAAGGGAGTGCGAGGGAAAGTCATGGCCATAAGTGTATTGTTGAACTTAGCAATGACCTGGATGCTAGAGGTGTAGTGTTAACTTAGCATCGTTCATTTCAGCTTCGATATGGAAGTTTGAAGGAAGGTGACTATCAGAGGTTTAATATTGAACTTGGCAGCAACTTGATTACTGTAAAAGTGTGATGTTAACTAAACAGTAATTTGTCAGAGGTGTGGTATTAACTTGACAAAAATTGATTTACGATATGAGCAATTTGAGGGCCTGCCATTCTATTGATGAGAATTGACAAGTGAGGTTTGGAGTGCCAGAGGTATAGTATTAACTTGGCAAATTTGATGTTTTGGTGCTCTATGTAGAGTTGACAAGTAAAGTTTGTACTCGACAAGGAGTATTGAAAATTTTCATTGCCAGAGGTATAGTGTTAAATTAGCAATGATTGTATTTTGTAGACCTACCATCCTGTGGATGAGAATTGGTAAGGGATTTTTGGAGGAAAGAGCGGAACTACATCCACTTAGGATTTTTAGCAAACCCTCAGCTGTCAACGGATTTGAGGTGCCTTTACCAACTACCGTTTGAGTTGGGCTAGCCATGCTATTCCCCTCAGCATAGTGAGTTGTCGAAGACTTATATTGGGCTTAGAAGCCAACATTTTCCTCTATCCTTAGCTGTCGGAGGCGTCGGATGTTAATGAAGAAGCTCTTTTTGTTTTGATCAGAGGTGTACTTTAACTTGATCGGTGGAGGAGTACTATTAAGGATAGTACTTCTTGAGGAACCTGCCATTGATCGGCATCAGGAGTGTATCGCCATTTGAGGTTATGAGGCGATATGATCCATTTGAGTAGACTGACTCTACTACAAATGGTCCCTCCCATTTGGGCTGGAATTTTCCTTTTGTCTATGTGTCATCACCATAGGTCTTCTGACGGCTAAGACAAGGTCACCTTTTTGAAAGTTCGCACTTTAACTTTCTTGTTGAAGGCTCTGGAAATCCGAGCTTGGTAAAGCTCGATTTGTTGTTGGGCCTGCAGACGTTTGTCATCTAAGGCTTCCAATTCTTGGAGTCCCTGTCGATGCTTCTCCTCATTTGTCATCTCTGCTGTCAGGGCGACGCGTAGAGATGAAATTTGGATTTTCAGTGAAAGCACGGCTTCACACCCATATACCAAAGAGAATGGCGTAGCTTTAGTTGGGGTTCGAACAGTTGTGCGATAAGCCCATAAGCATTCACCTAGCCTGTCGTCCCAGTCACGTTGACTTTTCGAGACAAATTTCTTGAGAAGTTTGCCGATGGTCTTGTTGAAAGCTTCTGCGAGACCATTAGCGGCGGGGTAGTATGCCGTTAAGGATACACTCTGGATTCTGAATTTAGCACAGAATCTCTGGAAAGCCTGGCTGATGAACTGGGATCCATTGTCATGGACAATTCGCCGCGGTACACCAAAACGGTAAATGACGTGATGTTTGACGAATTTGGTCACGTCGGATGACTTCACCTCTTTCAAAGGAATGGCCTCAGCCCATTTGGAGAAATAATCGGTTATGGCCAAAATAAACCGATGTCCCTTTGACGATGGTGGGCTAATAGGGCCAACTACATCCATTCCCCATATTTCAAATGGCCAGGCAAAGGTCGTAGGGTGAAGGTATCCTGGTGCTTGATGGATGAAATCGCCATGTACTTGGCAGGCGTGACATCTTTTGGCATAAGTGATGGCGTCAGCGATCATCTTAGGCCAATAATATCCCAACCTTTGGAGTCGGTATGCGAATTTTGGGCCGGGTTGATGGGCTCCACACATACCGTCATGGGCTTCTTTCATTACCTCATGTGCCTCTTTTGGTGAAAGGCAGCGGAGTAAGACCCCGTCATGCGATCGACGATACAATGTTCGCGTAATCGCATTATAGTAGAATTTGGGGGCTTCCTTCGAATGGCAGCCGCTTCTTTGGTGTCCTCAGGCAGGATGTCATACAAGACGTAATCAATGTAGGGGAATCGCTAGTCTCTAGGCTCTGGACCGGTTGACGACTCGAGAACTTCCTTGCCTTGACAATTTTCTGTTGGCTCCGGGTAGTCCTCAAGAGCAACTCTTGGACAATACAGGTCATGGCTGTGGACAAATATCTTCTCCACTGTTCCAGCTGGTAGAGCTAAAGAGGCAGCAAGAGACGCTAGTGCATCTGCATGCGCATTTTGCTTGCGTGGTACATGGTCGATGTAAAAGTTGGTGAACCTCTTAGCCATGTAGACAGTTGCGTTATAATAGGGTACTAAGTCTTCATGTCTGACTTCGTACTCCCCGCGAACTTGACTGACGATGAGCTTAGAGTCACCATATGCCTCGAGATTTTTAACGCCAACCTCATCGGTGAGTTGCATCCCAATCAAAAGGGCATTTTACTCCGCTACATTGTTGGAGCAAGGCTCGGTTAGCGAGACGGCTCGAGGAATCACATAGTTCTGTAGGGAGACGAGTACTACTCCTACTCCTACCACTATGTGTCCTTTTGGGTTTGTTCTCGATACACCGTCAAAGAAGAGTTACCACACTTGCCTTTCGAAGGATGTCTGAGTCTGGCAGGCTTCAGCGACCTCGTCTGGGAGATCCTCGTAAAGTTTGGCTGCCATCGGATCTGGATGCTCAGCCAGGAAATCCGCCACAGCTTGTCCCTTCACAGCTTTTTGTGGTAAAAAGTGCATTTCATATTGGGATAGCAATATGGCCCATTTTGCCAGTCGGCCGTTTAATGATGAAGGCTTTGTCATAAGTAACCTCAGGGGATTGACTTTTGATATGACGTTTATTGTCTGGCCTACCAAATAGTGTCGCATTTTCTGAATAGCGAACACCAACGCCAAACATTCCTTGTCGATCGGGTTGTACCGATGTTCGGCTCCGATCATTGTTCTACTCAAATAGTAGATTGCTTGCTCTCGTCCCTGATCATCATTCTGAGCTAGTAGAGCTCCTAAAGAATGATCCATCGCTCGGACGTATATCAGGAAAGGTTTTCCAGACACCGGAGCTACAAGGACTGGCGGTTGCGTGAGGTACTGTTTAATTTCCTCAAATGCTTGCTGGCAAGCGCTGTCCCAAATGAACGAAACGCCTTTCTTCATTAATTTGGAAAAGGTTGGCATCTTCCGGATAGATTTGAGATAAACCTTCGGATATACGCCAATCGTCATTGCAATCCCCTGAGTTCCTTGAGGTTTCTCGGAGGTCGCATCTCTTGGATAGCGCGAACCTTTTCTGGGTCCAAATGAATTCTTGTGGAAGTCACTACAAATCCTAGGAACTTGCCGCTGGCCACCCCCAGAAAAGATTTGGTAGGGTTCATCTTCAATTGATGGGCCCGCATGATGTCGAAGACAACCTTTAGATCAGTTATATGATCACCCTTAGCGCGGCTTTTTACTGCGATATCGTCAACATAACATTCCACCGTTTTGCACATGTGTTGTGGAAAATGGCATTCATGGCCCTTTGATATGTTGCCCCTGCATTCTTCAGCCCGAAGCGCATGACGGTGTAACAGTATACCCCTAGTGGTGTCCTGAAAGAGGTATGCTTTTCATCATCAGAATACATTTTGATTTGATTATATCCTGAGAATCCATCCATGAAGGACATTCGCTCAAATCCACATGTGTTGTCAATCATGACATCTGTGATTGGTAGTGGGAATTCGTCCTTGGGACGACCTCGTTTAGATCACAAAAATCAATGCAGATTCGGATCTTTCCGTTCTTTTTAGCAACGGGGACGATGTTGGCTACCCAATTAGGATGTTGTTCTTCCCTAATGAAGCCAGAGTCTATAAGCTTTCTGACTTCTGATTGAATTGCCTCCATTATTTCTGGACGGAACCGTCGCTGTTGTTGTTTGACAGGCTTTACGTCCGTATAATGTTGAGGCGATGCATAGCCACTTGAGGATCAAGTTCAGGCATGTCCTCATAGCTCCAAGCAAAGATGTCTATATATTCTTGCACAAGAGATATTAGATCTTTTTTCTCCAACGGTGACAGGCTGTCGCTTATAAAGATGGGCTTCGAATTAGCCTCATCTCCTAGATTGATTTGAACAACCTTATCTTCTGTGGGTGGCTCGCGCTGTTCGAAGCGGGTATCCCAAAGATTGTTTAAGTGTTTGATCCAAGGATCTGTATCGGATTGGATCATTTCTTCATCTCCGTCTTCCAGGTGGCTTGTTGAAACCATGTTCACTGAAAGTTCTCTGAAGATGTTGCCGACACTAGCATCTGATTCCCACGACGACGTGCCCGATGAGTAATCATGGCATAATGATTCTTCAGACTCAGAAGCTGATGGGATCAGAGTTGACACATAGCCCAATCCCCTGCGAGTCCGATGATAATAATCAGGGGTTTTCCCTTTTGGCACAAAAGATCGGAGTAGCGTTCTCCTTCCTTTGCCGAAGTTCAGCCCTAGTCCGCTTACTAGATCATACCCCATGCTTTTCATCATTCTGAGTGCCTTTGGCTCATAATGACCGAACTGAGGGGATTCCTGCTCGCCTTTTGATTCTTCACAGGTCATCGGTTCGGATTCAATTCGTCCGAAAAGAATTGGTCTTTGGCCTTTTCGTCTTGCTGGAACCATGAATATGGATTCTTGCGGACTACCAACATCTCGACATGCTTCGAAGGACGATTTCACCGGTACATGCAATGATATCAAAGCACCCATTGCTGACCAGAGATCATCGTCGACTTCGGTACTAGTGTCTGACGGCACTGAATCAGAAGCAAACACAGAGAAATACGCCAGATCTAAGTCTTCATTAATATACCATCCGCCTACATCGTCGGAGGTATTATCAACATTCGAGCTTATTACTGCCTGTTACAAGTGGGTCTAGTTCCCACATGCACTCTTCTTTTTCCAGCTCGGTGTCGGCTTCATTACCAGAGTCGGGCTCCTTTGGTTGCGGGATTTCATCTGTTTCAACAGAGTCCTGATACAGGAGGGAATCTGTGAAATAATTCTCCACTCCCTTGAACGGATGCCTTTCGGCAATCCGTTCGCACCTTTCCACTCCCGTCGATGTATTTCATGACTTGGTGGAGAGTAGAGGGAACAATAGAATTGCGATGAATCCATGGTCGTCCCAAAAGCAAATTGCAGGAGGTGTTAGCATCTATCACGTAGCATGTCACCTCTGACCTTAGGTCTCCAATCTGGCATTTGAACTTGACCTTCCCCATTAGACGGGTACTATTGGCATTGAACCCATAAATAGTAGTCTGGGTGGCGCTCAAACGGTGAGTAGGAATCCCAAGATGTTGCATGACTCGGCGAGGCATAATGCTCAATGCGGACCCGGGATCTACCTGAATGCGGTTCACCTCAGATGATCCAATATACCCTGCGAAGTAAAGGGGTCGATCATGTTTCCCTTTAACTTGCATATCATCTGCCGTGAAGGTGATGCAGGGAACATTTTAGTAGGTATGGAGGCAGTCCTCTACATCTTCCTCCTTTGGTCCGATCGGCACCTGGGTCATGAAAATCTCAACATTAGCCAAGGCCTCTTGTAGAGCTTCTCTGGTCGACTTCGATAGCCTAAGAAGCTCATAAAGATTAATCCGGGCCGGGATGTTGGCCAGTTGAGCTAGGACATCAAAGCGGTAAGGTGTTGTGGATCCTTCCGCTATGTCTTTCGAAAGAACTCTAGAAAACCGAAGCTCCTTCTGTTTCTCCACAGGTTGCTTTGTGGAGGGCTTGGTGGGCTCTACAGCGGGTCTTGGAGGAGTTACCGCCATTTCGTCATACTTTTTCAAATATGACTGCCCTGAACGGGTTTCCGCCACCAGTTGATTAGGTTCTGTGGCCAGAGCTATCGTCTCCTCTTCTGAATCAGTCAATGAGAGAACATCAGTCTCCCTTCCCGAGAAGAGGCACATACCACATTACAGGATGTAGCCTTTGCTTTGCCTTTTGACTTCCTACTGGTCACGGTGGTCCATTGCTTGCCATCCACAAGGTCGGGATGAACCCATATGACTTCTCCCTGAGGTGTGAAAATGGGTACCTGGCCCTTCTCTTGCTGTTGGTGAGGGTCTGTATTGACCATTCTCAACTCTCCTCTTGGGATAGGGACTACTCCAGAGGGTGTTGGAGGTTGCCTTCCAAACTGGAGGAATGACGTCATATTGGCCGCCACCTTCTTCTGCTCTGGACGGAGTTTTAATACCTCCGCGTCAATCAGAGCCTGAAGGATGTCCTTGAAGACGTAACAGCTCTTGGTGGGATGTCCCAACATCCCGTGATACATACAGTAGTTGGGATTATCGATTTTACCGACCTCTTCAGGGCGCCTAGCTTAAGGAAGCTTCACTCTGTTGCTCTTGTTGAGTAATTTGAAGAGCGAGTCGACATGTTCATCCTTGAAGGAATACTGCTTGTTAGCACGTGGTTGGCTTGAAGAGCCACTTCCCTTGACCGGTTGAGGTTTGACAGGGGATTTGGTCTCTGCTGCCAAGTTATCCTTCCGTTTGGCTTGGAGGGATGTGTCTGGCGCACGCCTCGTTGACCTTTCAGGTCTGGGTTTGTTTTCTTCTGCTCTGACTCGAGCGACGATTTCTTCAGCCTGTTCACCTTGTTGGATCAACTGCTTCCAGGTGCGGCTTTCAGCAACTCCTATTTGGGCAAGGAGCGAAGTTTGAAGATTGTGGCGGCATGTCTCCACCAGGGTGACCTGGGTCATACCGCTTGGACATCGGAGTGCTACGTTCCGAAATCTTTCTACGAAACACTTAATGGACTCTCCCTTTCGCTGCTTGGTGGCTAAAAGGGTAGGCATGTTGACCTCCGAGTCATCTTCAAAGAAGCACGTTAAGAAGAGCTTCTCCAAATCGCCCCAATTCTTGATGGAGCCCTCTGGGAGCTTCATGAACCATTCAAAGGAAAGCCCTTTTAGGGTGCCGATGAACAAGCGTGCCAGAATGGCATCATTATCTATCACATTCCCTGTTTGGGATTTGAAGTAGTAGATATGCTGGTTCGGTGAACCTTTCCCATCAAATGCTTGGAGGGTTGGAGCCTTGAACTTGGGCGGGTATGGAACTAGGTCCCACTCGGCCGGATATGGCCGGACCACTTCTGCTTCTTGGAGGTCTTTCCGGTTGGTAAGGGCCTCAAGACGTTGCTCCAACTGATTCATTCTTTTAGAATGAACCTTTCCGTGGTCTTGGTCGTCCTTTTCCTGCGATGAGGACTTAGACGAATCAGAAGTAGACTGCTCTTTCTCCTCTATATGTACAGAGGACGAGCTTTCCCCCTCTTTTCGTTTGCCTTTAGACTTCCTAGAGGAGGCTTTATTAGTTGACTTCCTCTTGTCTTCAAGCAACTGTGCGAGCATCTGCTTGAGGGAGTCGATAGATTCTTGCTGAGCGCGAATCATTTCGAATTGTTCCTTCTGGACCTGGGCTTGCTGCTCCAAGCGCTTGGCGGTCTCCTCAGGAGTGCTAGTCATGTATATGTAGGCCTCTTTCTCCATGGAGGAATTTGAAGCCTGCGACTCTGCAATAGCGGAATGCGAGTCATTCACTTCAATGCCCCAGACTAGAGCATTGTAGTCAATCGGGGGAATTGCCCCGGTCTGGGTGCGAGTGTGTCGGTACACTCCTTCCGGTTCTGTGTCAGACTCATCATCGGAACTGATTGCAGGTTGTTTTCCTCTGCTCCTGCTCACCATGTTTGCGGTGAACTCGGGATATTCAGTGTCGGAGAAGACCCTCCTCCTGTGGGAACGACTTCTTTTAGCTGATCGGGGAATCAGGGTCAGCTGTCTAAATATAAACTGCTGGTTTGCACCTAAATTGCAACGACACTCAGAGAGCATCGTGATAAGCCGTTCGCAGCAACATGACGAAGTGATCCGGTTAGCACTTCTTTTCTTTGTTAAATAATCCCTCAGATCCGTGGGAGGAGGATCAAAGAGATTAGCCTCACAATGTTGAGGGCGGGAAGCTTCCCTGCCTTGTACTGTTGGGACGCGAGGTTCAGAGACGCGGTTCTCGCATCGTGGCTTCAGGACGCGCGTCTGGCGTCTTTGCTGAGAAGAGACGCGACTATCGCGTTGTTGATTATTACGTCGGGGCAGAGACGCTTGAGAGATGCAAGGCTGCTGGGCCCCACGCCTAGAGGCGTGTGCTTCTTGTACTCGACAAGGCATGCGAGTTTTGCCTTGGCGTTTGGGGAGTGGGGCTTCAGAGGAGCCAACTTGGTGAACCTCACGTTTGGGCTGCCAAACGCGGATTTCGCGTGCCGGATGTGATGCGGCAGAGACGCCGGTTTGAACCTTGCATCCTGCCTCAGTTGGACGATTAGTTGTTCCAACTTGCAGTTGACGTGCACGCCTCCTCTGTCGGCGCTCAGCATTCCGGTTACGTCGTGGGGGGTTGAGAGAAACAATGACGGCCTGATGCTGAGGGAGAGGATGGATTGGCTGGACGCCAGAGAACTTGACCACGCGGGTCTCCTGAGAGACGTTGGTGCGGGTGTCACGCATGGCGTGATTGGCCACCACATCCCTCACAGCAGTTGCCTCTGAGAGAGGCTCAGAGTGAATTTCGGGGCATGTCCCCGTAGAGGCCCTGCGGTAGGCGCGGGCTTTTGGGCTCTTGGAGCCAGAAGAGAGGAACTCCTCATACTTTGCCTGGTCGAATTCTACGACAAGTGATTCGACCGTCTTCCCCTTGTAGAGGACGTCACCTTGCGCCACAAGCTGTTCGTCAGTAACGAAAGAAGTCCCCAGCGGAGTCGCCATCTCTTATTTGGTACGGAGAATGGTTCGCGTAAAGTTTCCTTGAATCAGTTGAAAGATTACAATGGACTAATGCTCCGACTATAAGGGAGGGAAGATGTTGAGTCTTGAATCTCCCCTTTGTTTATTGCTGGGTTCTTCAAGTGGCGGTGGAAAGTGAATCTTGTTTTCCATTGACCGGGTGAACGTCGGGAACTTCTGGGGACCTTCTCTTCGGATGGTGGACGGAGTAACACAGCTCTGTCGACCAGAAATCTCAAAGAGATTGTAGGCAAAGACTAACTTGTACGCAGCGAGTTAGCTGAGGAGTTAGACTCTCTTTCTCTCTTTTTTCTTCAAAAATCCGACCCCTTCTCCATAGCAACAGGGCTATTTATAGAGGTTTCAGGAGCGAACGTGCCTGATAAAAACACTCCATAATGGGGGTTAACTTTCCCCGTTATATGGGCCGTGATTGACCCTATAACCAGGACGGTTACAACTGAGACGTGGGTTTCGACCCTCGCGCCTTAAAGCTGCAGTGCTGGCTGAGACGCGGGTTTCAACCCTCGCGCCTTGGTGCTGCAGTGCTGGCTGAGACGCGGGTGTTGACCCTCGCGCCTTGGTGCTACAGTGCTGGCTGAGATGCGGGTTTCGAACCTCGCGCCTTGGTGCTGCAGTGCTGGCTGAGACGCATGTTTCGACCCTCGCGCCTTGGTGCTGCAGTGCTGGCTGAGACGCGGGTTTCGACCCTCGCGCCTTGGTGGTTATGATAAGCCCTGCGTCTGGAGTTTGGGACTCTACTTTTGACGACTTGTCTTTAATGATTTTTAGACAGCTTACATAGTGTTATTGTTATTATTTTCTTATTCTTGTTATTATTCTTAATTATTATTGTTGCAACTATTATTACTATCATTATTGTTACTATTATTTATTATTATTAGTGTGGTCATATAATGTTATTTGCATTATTATTATTAATATTTTGTTTAAGTAATGTTGTTGTTAATATTAGTACTATTATTATTTTTTGTAGTGGTATTTATAATATTTCTTTTCTCTTGATTTCTATTCATGCCTTATTCCTTGATTCATACCCATTAGCCTATACCCATACCAAATAAGCCTATTACTCATTAGCATCAACCCAATATCCATACCCAATTGGACCCAAACCCTTAAACCCATCAATCTTATACCCAAAACCCACTATCTTAAACTCCCTATATAATCCTAAATATTAAGCCTAAACATAATCTCTTCCCTAATCTTCTCATCCTCCTCCAATCCAGCCGCCCCCACCATCAATGCACACCCCTACCATCGGCCGAGCCCCCTGCGCGCCCAAGCCGCAGCCACGGCAACACCACCGCCCAAGCCCCTCCTTCAGGCCGAGATCCCCAGGCCAAGACCCCAACCACCAATAGTGCCTCCTTACCGACAGTCGCAAGGATCTTCCTGTTGGCCCATAAGGTTACACTCTCCATTTGTTTAGAGTTTTCATGATAACAAAACAAATAGGAGCTATATGGTACTAATTAGTTTGTTAAGATAAGTTTCAGGTTTGTACCATATTTGGAGGCCATTGCTTAGCTATTGCAAGAAATTCTAGGTTCATAAAGCAAAGAAGGCTTTTTGCACATCAAGGAAGGAACATAGAAGAGAAGGCTCTAGCAAGGCATTGCATGGCTCAAGACTTCAAGATTGCTCAAGATAATTTATTAGATTTGTTTTTAGTTTAGAATTTTGTTAAATAATAGTGAATAGGTTTGAAGCTCTATCACACACGTTTTTGCGCACATCTTGTTTAAAAAAATATTTCTTATAATATGTACAAAAATAGTTTGTATACAATCTTCAGCCTACAAACTCATTTTTATCCATTATATATATCCCTATTCAAAACTATTTTGTTAAAAATAGATTTCTCCTCAAAATTCTGTTTTGGTTTTGACTTTTGACTTGAGCGGTCGACCGCCATGGTCGACCGACCCTATGTCAGGTCAAGCCGGTCGGCCGACCCAGTCGACCGGAGTTCTGGCAGCAGTGCGTATCAGTGTGCACGTTTCACGGTCGACCGAGACATGCCTGACTGAAAGACTTCTGCTCTCTGTATTTTTGGGTCGACCGAGCAGTCGACCGTTAGCCTGCAACGGCTATTTTTTTGAACTAGCGGTCGACAGGGCCGGTCGACCGAGGTAGCCGTTTGAACAGTAACGGCTATTTCCTAAGCTGGTTTATTTTTTGTCCTTTTCTCACTTAAGTGTGTTAAATGACATGTTTTGGTTTTAATACTTTCTGATTAGCCTTAAATATGTTTTATCTCTAAACCCTAGCCCTCTCCTATAAATAGGGGTGTTTAGGGAGAGATTGGTTACTAGAAAATTATCAAAATTTTCACAAGTTTAAGGCATTCAAAAAGACTTGGTTTCTTGGTTTTTGTGCTGAAATTCTCTCCCATTTTCTGAAGTGTTTTCAAGAACTCTCTGATTTCTTTTTTTTTCTCCTTGCACACAAGAGCTTCATTCCTACTCATTGTTCTCTAAGGACCTTTGTAAGGGAAGAGAATTTTGCAAGAGAGAGTTTGTGGTCTTTTGACTACTAAGAGATTTCTTGTACTTGAGATTGTTGAGTTGGGTACTCCGGTGAATTTGTAACATCTTTGTGATAGTGGAAGTGGTTGGAATCCTTCTGGGGAAGGCGGGAAAGTAGGCTGGGTGCTCGAACCTCGATAACAATTCTCGGTATTTGCGTTTGGTTTACTTGCTTTTAATTCTTGCTCTATTTTCATTACTCTTATTACTTGTTCTCTATATTCATTGCTATATTCACTTGCTTTGTGAGATTGTTGCATAATAAATTTTAAATTGTGCATTGGTTAGCATTATCACCTATTCACCCCCCTCTAGGTAATTTTCAATTGGTATCAGAGCTTGGACTCTAGGTTTGGCTTAACATCCTTAGAGAGATCCTTAAAATTTGCTAATCAACATTTGCATTCCATTTGTCATTCACTAGTAAACATGGCCGATAACATCAAAACCCCTCCTAAATTTGATGGACTTAATTTCCCTATTTGGAAGGTTAGGATGACTATCTTTTTGCAATCCTTAGGTAGCTTAGTTGCTAAATCCTTGACCAAACCCTATGTTGTACCCGATATTGATGAGAGCACTTGGACCGACTTCACCTTTAGAGAATATGAGGCTAACTCTAAGGCCCAAAACTCCCTATTAACCGCCTTGAATGAGGATGACCTTACACGGGTAATTCATTGCCAATCTGCCTATGAGATTTGGCAACATTTATTGGTCACACACGAGGGGACTTCACAAGTTAAGAGAGCTAAGATAGATCTTAAGGTCCCAATATGAATCCTTTAGAATAATTGATGAAGAATCTATTGATTGTATGATTACTAGATTTACTAAAATCACAAATGCTCTTTCTTCTTTAGGTGATGATATTTCCAATGATCAAAAGGTGCGGAAAGTGATTCGGGCTCTTCCTGCATCCTGGGAGATAAAGGCCACCACCTTGAAAGAATTGAACGACAAGGATGAAATGGACCTCATTAGTCTCATTGGGAACTTAAAAACCCATGAGATGGAAAAGAAGGCAAGAGAAGAAGCCGCTCCACTAAAAAAGAAATCCATAGCCTTCAAGTCTTTATCCACTCTTGAGGACGATGAAGAAGATGAAGAAGAAGATGAGGAGCTCTCCCTACTTGTTCGCAATGTGAAGAGAATGTACCGGAGGAACAAGCTCAACTTCCGAAAGAAATTTGAAGGCAAAGAGGAGAGAAGAATTATATGCTACAATTGCCGAAAACCCGGACATATCATGGCCGATTGCCCGGAGTTCAAGAAGAAGATGACCTCCTCCTTCAAGCCAAAGAAACCGGAAGAAAAGAAAGCGTACAAGGCAACTTGGGATTCGGAAAGCGAGTCCGAGGAAGAGGCGGATATAGCGAATATGTGTTTCATGGCAAACACATCAAAAGTAACCCCTCAACCTCTTGATGATGAAGATGATGAATTAAGTAAAGAAGTTCTTGTTCATGCCTTTGTTGAACTTTCTGAAACCTATGATAATAAAAAGATTGAATGCTCTAAATTGGAAAAGGAAGTTGCTTTTCTTAAGAATCAACTTGCTATTATTTCTAAAGAAAAAGATGAAATTTCTTCAACTCTCATTTCTACCCAAAATGAATTTAGTGCTTACAAAGTTGCTTGTAAAGCAAAATTTTCTAAGATTGATGAAAAAGAAATTTCTTCTTTAAAAACTAGAATTGTTGATTTTGAAAAGACTTTAAAGGATTGTGCTTTTAACACTAAGAAACTTGAAGAAATATTTTCTAAAAAGCACACCTCTCATGCTAAAGATTCACATATTAAGATTCCTCATGCTCACACTACACATAACACTTCTCATGCTAAATCTTTTCATGATCACAATTCTCATGCTCACAAATCACACACTCACTATGCTTTTAAATATGGTAGAGTGTATAGATGCACATATTGTGGTAAGAATGGGCATTTGGCTAAATTTTGTTATGACCAATTAAATAGATCAAATAATCTTGTTTGGGTTAATGAAACTAACTCTTTAGGACCTAAGAAAATGTGGGTACCAAAATCAAGTCCTAAATTATTTGATGTAGGTACACACCAAGGCTCCAAGACGTAGGGAGCGGTGGTACCTTGATAGTGGTTGTTCAAGACACATGACGTGGGACATCAATAACTTTACAACCCTATCAAGGTACGAGGAAGGTGGCTCCGTCACCTTCGGGGATGACTCTAAAGGCACTATCATCGGTATAGGTAACATTCAAATTGGTGCATCTCCCATTATAGAAAATGTTGTACTTGTTGATGGTTTGAAGCATAATTTGCTTAGCATTAGTCAATTTTGTGACCGTGGACTTAAGGTTGTTTTTGGTGATTCTTCTTGCAAAATCTTTGATGTTAAAACAAATGATTGTATTCTCACCGGTTTTCGTGATGATAATGTTTATATCATTGACATGCTTAATGTGGAATGTTCTACTAAATGCTTAAATGCTTTTGATGAAAATTCTTGGCTTTGGCATAGAAGATTAGGACATGCATCTTTTGACCATCTTTCTAGGATTAATTCAAAGGAATTGGTGAAGGGTATTTCTTGCTTGAAGTTTGAGAAAGACCGCATTTGCGGTGCGTGCCAACTTGGGAAACAAACCAAGTCTTCCTTCAAACCAATCAAGGATATCATGTCAACTAGGCCTTTAGAATTAATTCATATGGATCTTTTTGGACCTACCAAAACTAAGAGCTTAAATGGTAGTAGATTTGCATTTATTTTAGTTGATGATTTTTCCCGTTTCACTTGGGTTTTCTTCTTGGAACACAAAGATCAAACTTTTTCTCTTTTTAAGATTTTTCGAAAAAGAGTTGAAAAAAGAAAGGGTTTTTCGATTTTGAGAATAAGGAGTGATAGAGGTGGTGAGTTTGTTAACCAACTCTTCATGACTTATTGTGATGAAAAGGGAATTAAGCATGAAATGTCTTGTCCTAGAACTCCACAACAAAATAGAGTTGTAGAAAGAAAAAATAGAACACTTCAAGAGATGGCTAGGACAATGATAAGTGAGTATGACCTCCCTCAATATCTATGGGCCGAGGCCGTAAACACCGCATGCTATATTTCAAATCGTATTTATTTATGTAAAAATTCTTCCAAAACATCTTTTGAAATGTATCATTCTAGAAAACCTAATGTTGCTTATTTCAAAGTTTTTGGATGCAAGTGTTTTGTTTTGAACACTAAAGATAACTTGAGTAAATTTGATACTAAGGCTTATGAAGTAATCTTTGTTGGATATTCTACAACTAGTAAAGCTTATAGAGTATTCAATAGATCTTCACTTACCATTGAAGAATCCATGCATGTTAAATTTGAAGAATCTAATGTGTTTGTTGAGAATGTTGTAGAGATTGAACCATTAGGTGATGACATGGAGAGACTATCCTTGAAGGACTCATCCGCTCAAGAAGAAAAGCTAGAACCTATTGGTGATGTTCAAGAGGATAAAGAGGAAAGCTCTCAACCGCTTCCTAAAGCTTGGAGATACGCTACAAATCATCCCAAGGAGCTCATCTTAGGTGATGCATCTAAAGGGGTAACAACTCACTCCAAACTCCATGACCTATGTGATAACTTTGCTTTCATTTCTCATTTTGAACCCAAAAGCATCCTCGAAGCCGAGGCGGACTCATATTGGTTGCTAGCCATGCAAGAGGAACTCAATCAATTTGAGCGCAACCAAGTTTGGCACCTTGTTCCTAGGCCCCACAATAGACCAATAATTGGTACTAAGTGGATCTTTAGGAATAAGATGGATGAGTCCGGAAATGTGATTAGGAATAAAGCTAGGTTAGTGGCCCAAGGTTACACTCAAGTTGAGGAAATTGACTTTGAGGAGACCTTTGCACCCGTAGCACGGCTTGAAGCCATACGGATGACACTAGCTTTTGCATCTTTCAAAAATTTTAAACTTTTTCAAATGGATGTGAAAAGTGCATTTTGAATGGTTTTATAAATGAAGAAGTTTATGTTACTCAACCTCCCGGTTTTGTTGATCATGTTCATTCCGATTTTATTTTTAAACTTGATAAAGATTTGTATGGATTGAAACAAGCTCCAAGAGCTTGGTATGAAAGGCTTTCTAGTTTTCTCATTTCAAATGATTTTATTAAAGGCAAAGTAGACACAACTCTATTCACTAAGCATGTTGATAATGACATTTTGATTGTGCAAATTTATGTGATGATATAATTTTTGGTTCTACTAATGAGTTTTTATGCAAGGAATTTGAAAAGGTTATGCAATGTGAGTTTGAAATGTCTTCAATGGGTGAGCTTAATTTCTTTCTTGGACTCCAAATCAAGCAATTGCAAGATGGGAACTTCACATGTCAAGCCAAATACGCAAAGGAACTCGTAAAGAGGTTTGGACTTGAAGACTCAAAGGTTTGCAACACTTCCATGGCAACTACCACCAAGCTTGATAAGGATGACCAAGGTAAAAATGTTGATATTAAATTATATAGAAGCATGATAGGTAGTCTTTTGTATTTGACGGCAAGTAGGCCGGATATCATGTTTAGTGTGTGTCTTTGTGCTAGATTTCAATCGTGTCCCAAGAGTCCCATCTTATTGCGGTAAAACGCATTATTCGTTATATTAAGGGAACGATTGGAATGGGTCTATGGTATCCGAAAATCGGAGATTTCTTAATGACGAGTTATTCGGATGCCGACTATGCGGGTTGTAGAGTAGATAGAAAAAGTACTAGTGGGACATGTCAATTTCTTGGTAATTGTCTTGTTTCATGGTCCTCTAGGAAACAAAATTCCGTAGCTCTCTCAACCGTCGAGGCGGAGTATGTTGCCGCGGGGGCTTGTTGTGCACAAGTCCTTTGGATGAAACATGCTCTCCTTGATTATGATTTGCATTATAACCATATAAAAATATTTTGTGATAATACTAGTACTATACACATGACAAAGAATGCAAATCCATAGTAAGATCAAGCACATTGAGATTAGATATCACTTTCTTAGAGATCATTTGAGAAAGGAGATATAGATATTGATTATGTTTTTAAGGATTTGCAACTAGCCGATATTTTCACTAAACCACTTGATTTTGCTAGATTTTCCTTCATTTTTGGTGAACTTAATGTTTGTGTTATTGAATAAAAATATTTTCATAACCCTTTTTGATGTATGACAAAAGGGGGAGAATGAGTTTTTATGATAGAATTATGAGTTCATATGGTTTGGTTCCATATGAGTTTATATGAGTTTATACATGTTTAATTAGTTTTAGTTTTCATTATTTCTTGTTTTTGAGTTTAAGTGTTTTGCAAGCATACTTTGATTTTTAATCATATGGTTTTGGTTTGATGGTTTTTGCTTGCACCTTACATTATTTTTATGATAGCATAAGTTGAGGGGGAGCTTACTCCTCCTCTATATTTTTGCTTATAGCATATTTGTTTTGTCATCATCAAAAAGGGGGAGATTGTTGGCACATAAGGCTACACTCTCCATTTGTTTAGAGTTTTGATGATAACAAAACAAATAGGAGCTATATGGTAGTAATTAGTTTGTTAAGATAAGTTTCAGGTTTGTACCATATTTGGAGGCCATTGCTTAGCTATTGCAAGAAATTCTAGGTTCATAAAGCAAAGAAGGCTTTTTGCACATCAAGGAACATAGAAGAGAAAGCTCTAGCAAGGCATTGCATGGCTCAAGACTTCAAGATTGCTCAAGATAATTTATTAGATTTGTTTTTAGTTTAGAATTTTGTTAAAGAATAGTGAATAGGTTTGAAGCTCTATCACACACGTTTTTGCGCACATCTTGTTTCCAAAAATATTTCCTATAATATGTACAAAAATAGTTTGTATACAATCTTCAGCCTACAAACTCATTTTTATCCATTATATATATCCCTATTCAAAACTATTTTGTTAAAAATAGATTTCTCCTCAAAATTCTGTTTTGGTTTTGGCTTTTGACCTGAGCCGGTCGACCGCCAGGGTCGACCGACCCTATGTCAGGTCAAGCCGGTCGGCCGACCCAGTCGACCGGAGTTCTGGCAGCAGTGCGTATCAGTGTGCACGTTTCACGGTCGACCCGGACGGTCGACCGAGACATGCCTGACTGAAAGACTTCTGCTCTCTGTATTTTTGGGTCGACCAGGCAGTCGACCGTTAGCCTGCAACGGCTATTTTTTTGAACTAGCGGTCGACAGGGCCGGTCGACCGAGGTAGCCGTTTGAACAGTAACGGCTATTTCCTAAGCTGGTTTATTTTTTGTCCTTTTCTCACTTAAGTGTGTTTAAATGACATTTTTTGGTTTTAATACTTTCTGATTAGCCTTAAATATGTTTTATCTCTAAACCCTAGCCCTCTCCTATAAATAAGGGTGTTTAGGGAGAGATTGGTTACTAGAAAAATTATCAAAATTTTCACAAGTTTAAGGCATTCAAAAAGACTTGGTTTCTTGGTTTTTGTGCTGAAATTCTCTCCCATTTTCTGAAGTGTTTTCAAGAACTCTCTGATTTCTTTTTCTTTTCTCCTTGCACACAAGAGCTTCATTCCTACTCATTGTTCTCTAAGGACCTTTGTAAGGGAAGAGAATTTTGCAAGAGAGAGTTTGTGGTCTTTTGACTACTAAGAGATTTCTTGTACTTGAGATTGTGGAGTTGGGTACTCCGGTGAATTTGTAACATCTTGTGATAGTGGAAGTGGTTGGAATCCTTCTGGGGAAGGCGGAGAAGTAGAGCTGGGTGCTCGAACCTCGATAACAATTCTCGGTGTTTGCGTTTGGTTTACTTGCTCTTAATTCTTGCTCTATTTTCATTGCTCTTATTACTTGTTCTCTACATTCATTGCTATATTCACTTACTTTGTGAGATTGTTGCATCATAAATTTTAAATTGTGCATTGATTAGCATTATCACCTATTCACCCCCCTCTAGGTGATTTTCACTTCCCTCCTCGCCGAAGCCGCGTGCTCCTCCTCCGCAACGAGACCAGCACCTACTCCCCCTCCAGGTTGCGCAGCCCCCCCCACTTAGGCCGCCTCCCTCCACTCCGGCGAAGCCCCACGACAACAGCAGCGCCAACAACATCCAGCAGCCCCAAGCACTTCCCCTTGGCTTGACCGTGCTCTCCTCACCTAGCCCGAGGCCACGACAACGCAGATCCCTTTGCTGAGCTCCATCTGCATCTCCCCCACCATGCGTGATCCCCTTCTCTCTCTTCATATAATTGAGGTATACATGGGTGTTCTCATTTTGTGTACCGTGCTAACATGCCTATGTGCGTGAGTATATAATTGGGATGTAGATGTGGGGATATACATTACATTTAAATGTATGCAAATACAGGTGCATGATATATGTATATATTAATTCAAGTGAGTTATTTTTATGTGTGGCGGACATCTTACTCAGAGCCATTTTCCGGCTCTCCGTGGATCATCGTGGATCACCGTAGGCGAGCGCGAACGCACCCACGCCCTTCACGGCGAGATGCTCTATCCAACGGCATCCTCCGCGTCCCTGACACCTCCGCCTAAGCCTCCGTCGGTGTGCCGCAAATCGCCCGAGGTTAGTTCTACATTTTTATGTACAAGGGTGAAGTTGTAATAATGTGGAGTTTAATTAAATTGTGTATGGGTAAAGTTGTAATAATTGGGAAGTGTAATTAATGTGTGTTGGTGTGTGCGTGAGTAGTCACATGCATGTGTATGCATGATGCATATGCATGGGTATGCATGATGTATGTGCATGGATAGGTGTAGTCCATTAATGTTTGCATGCATGTATATACACATATATAGGTATTTATGTGTGTGTGGGTGTTAATGAAGAGTGTTAGTATATGCATGAATTTGTGTGGGTGCTGTGGTGTGCGTGTTTGGTTGTGGGCATGTAAGTGTGCGCAAATAAATGTATGTAAGATGTGTGGGTATATATATAAGTAGTGTGTATTTATGTGTATACTTGTATATGTATGTACGTGGGTGTACGCGTATGTATCTGTATGCACGTGTGGGTGTTAAGCTTGTGTTTATATTTATTTGTGTGTTCGGTTGCGTGTTACAGTATTTCGGATCCGTTTGGTGAGATCCGGACCAGTTGCAGAAGACCCGGACCCGATCCAGATTCGTGCTCGTTGTGGACCCGATACAATGGTGATTCGAAGACCGGCCCATGGGATGATCCGTAGATCAGTACCGGTTCGTGCAGTGAAGACCAGACGACGATTCGGTTCCGAAACTACATCATTTCATGTGAGTGTTCGTTCTTGTACATTTCTTTATTTACCAATGTCGGTATGCGTTTACATATTAATGTTATCATTTCATGTGACTTTTTGTTATATTTTACCAGTTTGATTACTTGTACCACTTCATGAGATATCTATGATTGTTCACTTTTATTACATAGTTGATAGGAGCTTGTATCAGTGTCATTTCATGCGTTGGTAGTTTAGCGTTGTTGGTTTAGGCCAGGTAGTGATACACCTTAGACTATGACTTGATCCGGCTCGATCTTGAGGTTGATATAGTTTGTATTTGAGAATAATAGTAGATTTTATGTGTATTAATTATCAGATTTGGCATTCATCTATTTGGTGATTATTTCCGACCGGAACACTTTTAGATATTGTAGACAAGTAGATATGACGTTTCTATATCGATATGAGATGGTTTAGATATACCACAAATAATTGATCTGATGTGATTTGATGTTAGACATTTCTGGACTTGATGTTTTATCACCATGATATTAGTATTATTGTTAGTTCTTACTAATTGTTTATTATTCTGGATTCGGCCTTAGCTGTGAGGAAAGTTGGATTGTGATTTGGATTGATCTTGAGTTAGAATTAATCTAGAATTTACATTCTTTATATTGGATCTTGAACTCATTAAGATAGGTTTGACGCAGTGGGATTTACAGTTGTGAGTATTGGGATTTATTTAGATGATATTTTGTTGATGTTGAGTATCAGAAGTAGATATTCCAGACCATAAGTTGTTTGAGGATGATTCCCTACTTAGATATGATTTCGGTATGTGTTTGACTTTTTGATCTCGAGGATATACCATGTGCTTCATGTTTAGTTATTGATTACTTCAGTTAATAGAGATTGAGCTATTATGATAGTGATCTATTTGATATTGGTGATCTTGTACTTCAGAGTTATCAGTTATTAGTGAGAGTTTTTGTTGGTGATCATATGATGTATTTCAGAGTTTATAGTAGTTGTCATATATCGGTATCAGTTGCCAGTTGTTTGTGACACTATTGTGTTTGTTGCTATATCTCAAGTATCCTATTTCAGATGTCAGATATTAGTTGTCAGCTACTTAGTTGTCAGATATCAGATATCAGTTGTCAGTTGTCAGATTATTAGCTAGTATTGACATCTGTAGTTGTTGGAGATATTTGTTACTCTTAATAATAACTCACATTGATTGCTTATTAATAAAGACACCATAACCCGGAGAACAAGGGTAATTACCTGATGATGCATGTCGTGTATTTTGGAAGGACTTATTATGGTACCGAGTTGTGGTTTCCAACCATAGGGAAGCAAGGTAGTATTAGCTGCCTATTCAGTTGTCAGTTGTCAGGGCTATGCCCGGATAACAGCGCCACACTAGTTATTTTTTTGTGTGGGGATGTGGTCTTCAGATATTAGAGCCCTGCGACTTGTCCTGGTTCAGCGCCAGGGGTGTTAGACCGTGGTACCGAGCATGCATAATACTCTTCCAAAACATATGCACTACATTGGCAGACAGTTACAACAATAATAACTTTGTTTGATATATAAGAAAACGGCTGTAGTATGAGACACGGCTAAGTACTACATTAGTTAGGTTAATGAGAACCAATCAGACTAGTGACATATGCTAGGTTTCACATTCAGATATCAGTTGCTTATTACAGTTGTAATAGTTGCCTTTATCTTCATTCATGTTGTTATGCATTATTCTTTAGTTATCTGTTTATCTTGTTATTTAGCTATCTTATATCTGCAGTTATTCTTGTTATTATTCTGTGCACATTGTTTATATGCACGAGCTCTTCCCTTTACACACACACTCACCAGGTCGCTTTCTGATGATCCTGAATTTGCACGTCCAGATATTAGACGCTTTGTTTCTATTGTGCAGATGTTTGATGAGACTGTATGCTTTGCGAAGAGCTAGAGCTTTTTCCTATTCGATTCCGGTATTCTTATCTTTCTTGCCTCCATATTATTTCCTGATTCTCATTATATCAGATTCAGTTGTTATTCCAATCTTTATTTATATGATATCATGCGTGGATGCTTATATGTGATATTGCAATAATTATGATTTATTACAGTTAGATTTATAGCTTGTTTCGGGTTATTTAAGGCTTAGCGCGTATACGTGAGGGGTTTTCCTTGCGTATATGCGTCGCCAACTCGTGTCGCGTCTCCGCTCCAGCATATTTTGGGAAGCAGGGCGTGACAGGATTTTCTTGGTATCAGAGCCTAGGTTTTCGACTTGCGATCTTGACTTCTGACTTATGTTTCGTAAGATAGACCTAGTTCTTACCGGTAACTTGAAACAAGCTATAGTTAAACTGTAATATACATATACTATCCATTATGATATTCAGTCCATTTGGAATTGATCATCCTCCCTTTGGAATTCCATTTTTTGATCTGTTGATATCCATGATTCCAACACTTCCTTTTGAGTGATATGGATTTTCATCTTGATTTCATCCTCCTCCTCTATTCTATTTCTTGACTTTATCTCTTGAGATTGGTTACTCCTTGTTGAAGATGGTAGCATACATCAGAGTAGCACAGGGGAAGCGAGATGAATTTATGAAGTGCAGAGAAGCGACGTGAAGTTTGTTTATTTTCTCCTTTGATTTTGAATTCTTTTTACCATTCTCGGCTTTATTTGAATTTCGGGGACGAAATTTTTATAAGGTGGGTAGAATGTAAGATCCCTAGTTAGAGATACTGTATTTTTATTTTTCTATAGTATTTATTTTGATTTACTAATCATTTTATTAACTTAATTTATTATTTTTTCATGTCATTATTATTATTATTAAATATGCAAATTATTTTTGAGATAGTAAATGACAATTTGGCTTTATATATTATTGCCATATTTCCTATTAATATTTTTAGTTACTTATTACTATTATTTTTATATTTACCATTATTATCATTAATTGTTATTTAATTATTACTACCATTATTTCATTGAGGTTATTATTTATTATTGTTATTAGTGTTATTGTTATTATTTTCTTATTCTTATTATTATTCTTAATTATTATTGTTGCTACTATTATTACTATCATTATTGTTACTATTATTTATTATTATTAGTATGGTCATGTAATGTTATTGGCATTATTATTATTAATATTTTGTTAAGTAATGTTGTTGTTAATATTAGTACTATTACTATTTTTTGTAGTGGTATTTATAATATTTCTTTTCCCTTGATTTCTATTCATGCCTTATTCCTTGATTCATACATGTTAGCCTATACCCATACCCAATAAGCCTATTACTCATTAGCATCAACCATATCCATACCCAATTGGACCCAAACCCTTAAACCCATCAATCTTTTACCCAAAACTCACTATCTTAAACTTCCTATATAATCCTAAATATTAACCCTAAACCTAATCTCTTCCCTAATCTTCTCATCCTCCTCCAATCCAGCCGCCCCCACCATTAATGCACACCCCTACCATCGGCCAAGCCCCCTGTGCGCCCAGGCCGCAGCCACGGCAACAGCACCGCCCAAGCCCCTCCTTCAGGCCGAGATCCCCAGGTCAAGACCCCAACCACCAACAGTGCCTCCTTGCCGACAGCCGCAAGGATCTTCCCTCCTCGCCGGAGCCGCGAGCTCCTCCTCCACAACGAGACCAGCACCTACTCCCCTCCAGGTTGCGCAGCCCCCCCCCCCCATTCAGGCCGCCTCCCTCCACTCCGGTGAAGCCCCACGACAACAGCAGCGCCAACAACATCCAGCAGCCCCGAGCACTTCCCCTTGGCTTGGCCGTGCTCTCCTCAGCTAGCCCGAGGCCACAACAACACAGATCCCTTAGCCGAGCGCCATCTGCATCTCCTCCACCATGCATGAGCCCCCTCCTCTCTCTTCATATAATTGAGGTATACATGGGTGTTCTCATTTTGTGTGCCAGCTAACATGCCTATGTGCGTGAGTATATAATTGGGATGAAGATGTGGGGATATACATTACATTTAATTGTGTGCAAATATAGGTGCATGATATATGTTTATATTAATTCAAGTGAGTTATTTTCATGTGTGGGAGACATCTTACTCCGAGCCATTTTTCGGCTCTCCGTGGATCGTCGTGGATCACCGTAGGAGAGCGCGAACGCACCCACGCCCTTCAAGGCGAGATGCTCTATCCAACGGCATCCTCCGTGGTCCCTGACACCTCCGCCAGAGCCTCCGTCGGTGCGCCGCTAATCGCCCCGAGGTTAGTTCTACATTTTTATGTGCAAGGGTGAAGTTGTAATAATGTGGAGTTTAATTAAATTGTGTAGGGGTAAAGATGTAATAATTAGGAAGTGTAATTAATGTGTGTTGGTGTGTGCGTGAGTAGTCACATGCATGTGTATGCATGATGTATATGCATGGGTATGCATGATGTATGTGCATGGATAGGTGTTGTCCATTAATGTTTGCATGCATGTATATACACATATATAGGTATTTATGTGTGTGTGGGTGTTAATGAAGAGTGTTAGTATATGCATGAATTTGTGTGGGTGCTGTGGTGTGCGTGCTTGGGTGTGGGCATGTAAGTGTGCGCAAATAAATGTAAAATGTGTGGGTATATATATAAGTAGTGTGTATTTATGTGTATACTTGTATATGTATGTATGTGGGTGTACGCGTATGTATCTGGATGCACGTATGGGTGTTAAGCATGTGTTTATATTTATTTGTGTGTTCGGTTGCGTGTTATAGTATTTCGGATCCGTTTGGTGAGATCCGGACCAGTTGCAGAAGACCCGGACCCGATCCGGATTCGTGCTCGTTGTGGACCCGATACAATGGTGATTCGAAGACCGGCTCATGGAATGATCCGTAGATCAGTACCGGTTCGTGCAGTGAAGACCAGACGGCGATTCGTTTCTGAAACCGCGTCATTTCATGTGAGTGTTCGTTCTTGTACATTTCCTTATTTACCATTGTCGGTATGCGTTTACATATTAATGTTATCATTTCATGTGACTTTTTGTTATATTTTACCAGTTTGATTACTTGTACCACTTCATGAGATATCTATGATTGTTCACTTTTATTACATAGTTGATAGGAGCTTGTATCAGTGTCATTTCATGCGTTGGTAGTTTAGCGTTGTTGGTTTAGGCCTAGTAATGATACACCTTAGACTATGACTTGATCCGGCTCGATCTTGAGGTTGATATAGTTTGTATTTGAGAATAATAGTAGATTTTATATGTATTAATTATCAGATTTGACATTCATCTATTTGGTGATTATTTCCGACCGGAACACTTTTAGACAAGTAGATATGACGTTTCTATATCGATATGAGATGGTTTAGATATACCACAAATAATGGATCTGATGTGATTTGATGTTAGACATTTCTGGACTTGATGTTTTATCACCAGGATATTAGTATTCTTGTTAGTTCTTACTAGTTATTTATTATTCTGGATTCGGCCTAGGTGTGAGGAAAGTTAGATTGTGATTTGAATTGATCTGAGTTGGAATTAATCTAGAATTTACATTCTACATATTGGATCTTGAACTCATTAAGATAGGTTTGACGTAGCGGGATTTACAGTTGTGAGTATTGGGATTTATTTAGATGATATTTTGTTGATGTTGAGTATCAGAAGTAGATATTCCAGACCATAAATTGTTTGAGGATGATTCCTTACTTAGATATGATTTCGATATGTGTTTGACTTGTTAATCTCGAGGATATACCATGTGCTTCATGTTTAGTTATTGATTACTTCAGTTAATAGAGATTTAACTATTATGATAGTGATCTATTTTATATTGGTGATCTTGTACTTCAGAGTTATAAGATAGCATTCATCACTTTATTAGTTATTGGTGAGTGCTTTTGTTGGTGATTATATGACGTATTTCAGAGTTTATAGTAGTTGTCATATATCGGTATCAGTTGCCAGTTGTTTGTGACACTATTGTGTTTGTGGCTATATCTCCAGTATCCTATTTCAGATGTCAGATATTAGTTGTCAGCTACTTAGTTGTCAGATATCAGATGTTAGTTGTCAGTTGTCAGTTGTCAGATTATCCGCTAGTATTGACATCTGTAGTTGTTGGAGATATTAATTACTCTTAATAATAACTCACATTGATTGCGTATTAATAAAAGACACAGTAACACGGGGAACAGGTGTAATTGCCTGATGATGCATGTCGTGTATTTTGGAAAGACTTATTATGGTACCGAGTTGTGGGTTCCAACCATGGGGAACCAAGGTAGTACTGACTACCTATTCAGTTGTCAGTTGTCAGGGCTATGCCCGGATTATGGCGCCACACTAGTTGTCTTTTCGTGTGGGGCTGTGGTCTTCAGATATTAGAGCCTTGCGGCTTGTCCTGGTTCAGCGCCAGGGGTGTTAGACTGTGGTATCGGGCATGCACGGTACTCTTCCAAAACACATGCACTTCATGTAAGTTCACCTAGAGGGGGGGTGAATAGGTGATGGCTAACCTAATGGTCACTTGATGACAAATAATGCGGAAGCTAAAAACTATTATGACCTAAACAAACTATTTAAACTAAACACCACGTATAACACAAGAGTGTTGCCGAATTCCCCGTGAAGGGCTCTGGACAAACTCCTCTAGATTCTCCTTGATAAGGGTTGAGGTGCCGCGTTGGCTCTCTTGGTTAAATACAAGTGTTAGCAAACAAACCCAAGCAAGTATATCAATATGAGCACACAAGTATATCAAGCATATAAAGATTAACACAATAATTGAATGCAAGATATAAACAAGAGACAAAGAGAGAGAGAGTGAGCAATCGCAAACACAAGGGATTTGTTTCGAGGTTCGAGCACACTTGCTCTACATCCCCGCCTTCGACACACGAAGGATTTCCACTATAATCGATCCCAATGATCACCCGGTGCCGCAACACCTACAACTCTCGGACTCCCTAGTCCGTACACACCGCAAGCCCACCGGCTCGCCGAGGCCGCACCTCAAACACGGAGTTCACACACGAACTCGAAACCACCGATTCCCCACTAGGACCCGAAACAATGCGAACACAACCGTCCGCCTCCTCAAAGGAACAAAATAGAACTATGGTGATCACAACTCTTGATCACCTAAAATCCTCTCACAATAACACTCCCTATAGGGTAGATATAGCAATGGATAGCTCAAGTGTTGTGTGAGAAAACAAGGATGAGAATGGTGGAGGAAAACTCAAAGAATCACTTTTACACTCTTGATAAAAACTCTCCTTTTAATTGAAAGTATTGGCTCTAAATTTTGTGGAGAAAAACCTCTGAAAAGAGTAGAAAAAACTGGCTCTAAAAGTCTCCAAAAATCTTAATGAAAACAATGCCCAAACCCCCAAATTTATAGGGCTAGAAAAACTAGCCGTTGGGATTCTGTCAGGCCTGTCGGTCGACCGTCCGGTCGACCGCCAACGGTGAAAAATCCGACCGTTTGAGCCTCCGGTCGACCGCCCGGTCGACCCAAAAAAACAGAGAGCACTGCTCTCAGTTCCGGTCGACTGGGTCGGCAGACCGGCCATCTGTCAGGTCAAGGCGTGCACGTCGTGCACGTCGGTCGACCAAGACGGTCGACCGACTTCAGCCCTAGTCGACTTGGTAGGTCAACTAGTCGACTTGGCTGAAGCCTGGAACAGAAAATCTGGGATTAAAACTTGGTCTTTTTAATTGAAATAAAATCCCATAAATACTTAAAAAATCTACAAAAATAGTTTTACCATTATACTTTGATAAACAAACATGCTTGCACAAAATCAAGGCATGTTATAAAAGATTGGACAATTTTTGTAAGTAGGAAAATATTGGCTCAAATGAAAACTTGTATTTTTTTAAAACTTGTTTTCCAAACTTCTTCATGATACAAAAACAAGATATTTTGAATTCATTAAAGCATAGTGTGTATGGATATGATCCACAACACAATTAAGATGAAATATCTATGTTTTTGGCATTAAGCTCTAAATATGGTTTTGGATAAAAGACATGCATATAAGAAATTCCAAAACCAAAAAGTATTTTTCCAAAATGAAAGTCTTTTCTAAATCTGAAAATTCTTTTATGAAAAGACAACTAAATCAAGAGCGTGTGTGTGATATATATTTGAGCAATCCACCAACTATTCTATCCTTTACATTTTATCTAAAAATAAAAATCTTATACCTAGACACAAGTCTTGATCTTGAAGTCTTCCCTTGAAGTCTTCTCATCTTCTTGACTTGGTCCAAACACGATCCAACGAGCTCAACTTTTGATGTGGTCTTGATGCATAGGCTCGTGAATCAATCGGTGCTAGCTCCAAAACTTGACTTTAAATCCTTTGTTGAAGCTCCACACCTACTAAGATCTTGATAACAAATATGTCACTAATTAAACACAAGATTATTAGTACTATAACTTCATGAGTTAATCATCATCAAAACTAGAGTGATGGGCCTTTGGGCCAATACTTCATTGGCAGCCAGTTACAACAACGATAACTTTGTTTGATATGTAAGAAAACGGCTGTGGTATGGGACACAGCTAAGTACTACATTAGTTAGGTTAATGATAACCATTCGGACTAGTGACATATGCTAGGTTACACATCCAGATATCAGTTGCTTATTTATAGTTGTAAAAGTTGCCTTTTAGCTTCATTCATGCTGTTATGCAGTTATCCTTTAGTTATCTGTTTATCGTGTTATTTACTTATCTTATATCTATAGTTATTCTTATTATTATTCTATCACATTGTTTATATGCACGAGCTCTTCCCTTTACACACACACTCACCAGGTCGCTTTCTGACGACCCTGGATTTGCACGTCCAGATATTGGACGCTTTGTTTCTATTGTGCAGGTGTTCGATGAGACTGTACGCTTTGCGAAGAGCTGGAGCTTCTCCCTATTCGATTCTGGTATTCTTATCTTTCTTGCCTCCATATTATTTCCTGATTCTCATTATATCAGATTCAGTTGTTATTCCGGTCTTTATTTATATGATATCATGCGTGGATGCTTATATGTGATATTGTAGTAATTATGATTTATTACAGTTAGATTTATAGCTTGTTTCGGGTTATTTAAGGCTTAGCGCGTATACATGAGGGATTTTTCTTGCGTATATGCGTCACCGACTCGTGTCGCGTCTCCGCTCCAGCGTATTTCGGGAAGCGGGGCGTGACAGGATTTTCTTGGTATCAGAGCCTAGGTTTTCGACTTGCGATCTTGACTTCTGACTTTTGTTTCACAAGATAGACCTAGTTCTTACCGGTAACTTGAAACAAGTTATAGTTAATCTGCAATATACATATACTATCCATTATGATATTCAGTCCATTTGGAATTGATCGTCCTCCCTTTGGAATTCCATTTCTTGATCTATTGATATCCATGATTCCAACACTTTCTTTCGAGTGATTTGGATTTTCATCTTGATTTCATCCTCCTCCTCTATTCTATTCCTTGACTTTATCTCTTGAGATTGGTTACTCCTTATTGAAGATGGTAGCATACATCAGAGTAGCGCAGCAGAAGCGTGATGGATTTATGATGTGCAGAGAAGCGACGTGAAGTTTGTTTGTTTTCTCCTTTGATTTTGAATTCTTTTTACCATTCTCGGCTTTATTTGAATTTCGGGAACGAAATTTTTATAAGGTGGGTAAAATGTAAGATCCCTAATTAGAGATATTGTATTTTTATTTTTCTAAAGTATTTATTTTGATTTACTAATCATTTTATTAACTTAATTTATTATTTTTTTCATGTGATTATTATTATTATTAAATATGCAAATTATTTTTGAGATAGTAAATGACAATTTGGCTTTATATATTATTGCCATATTTCCTATCAATATTTTTAGTTACTTATTACTATTATTTTTATATTTACCATTATTATTATTAATTGTTATTTAATTATTACTATCATTATTTCATTAAGGTTATTATTTATTATTATTATTAGTGTTATTGATATTATTTTCTTATTCTTGTTATTATTCTAAATTATTATTGTTGCTACTATTATGACTATCATTATTGTTACTATTATTTATTATTATTAGTGTGGTCATGTAATGTTATTGGCATTATTATTATTAATATTTTGGTTAAGTAATGTTGTTGTTAATATTAGTACTATTATTATTTTTTATAGTGGTATTTATAATATTTCTTTTCCCTTGATTTCTTTTCATGGCTTATTCCTTGATTCATACCCATTAGCCTATACCTATACCCAGTAAGCCTATTACTCATTAGCATCCAATACCTATACCCAATTGGACCCCAACCCTTAAACCCATCAATATTATACCCAAAACCCACTATCTTAAACTCCCTATATAATCCTAAATATTAACCTTAAACCTAATCTCTTCCCTAATCTTCTCATCCTCCTCCAATCCAGCCACCCCCACCATCAATGCACACCCCTACCATCGGCTGAGCCCCCTGCGCGCCCAGGCCGCAGCAATGGTAACAACACCGCCCAAGCCCCTCCTTCAGGCCGAGATCCCCAGGCCAAGACCCCAACCACCAACAGCGCGCCTGCTTCTCGACAGCCGCAAGGATCTTCCCTCCTCGCTGGAGCCGCGAGCTCCTTCTCCGCAACGAGACCAGCACCTACTCCCCCTCCAGGTTGCACAGCCCCCCATTCAGGCTGCCTCCCTCCACTCCAGCAAAGCCCCACGACAACAGCAGCGCCAACAACATCCAGCAGCCCCGAGCAATTCGCCTTGGCTTGGCTGTGCTCTCTTCACCTAGCCCGAGGCCACGGCAGCACAGATCCCTTGGCTGAGCTCCATCTGCATCTCCTCCACCATGCGTGAGCCCCCTCCTCTCTCTTCATATAATTGAGGTATCCATGGGTGTTCTCATTTTGTGTGCAGTGCTAACATGCTTATGTGCGTGAGTATATAATTGGAATGTAGATGTGGAGATATACATTACATTTAAATGTGTGCAAATATGGGTGCATGATATATGTATATATTAATTCAAGTGAGTTATTTTCATGTGTGAGAGTCATCTTACTCTGAGCCATTTTTCGGCTCTCCGTGGATCGTCGTGGATCACCGTAGGCGAGCGCGAACGCACTCACGCCCTTCACGGCGAGATGCTCTATCCAACGGCATCCTTCGCGGTCCCTGACACCTCTGCCAGCGCCTCCGTCGGTGCGCCGCAAATCGCCCTGAGGTTAGTTCTACATTTTTATGTGCAAGGGTGAAGTTGTAATAATGTGGAGTTTAATTAAATTGTGTAGGGGTAAAGATGTAATAATTGGGAAGTGTAATTAATGTGTGTTGGTGTGTGCATGAGTAGTCACATGCATGTGTTTGCATGATGTATATGCATGGGTATGCATGATGTATGTGCATGGATGGGTGTTGTCCAATAATGTTTGCATGCATGTATATACACATATATAGGTATTTATGTGTGTGTGGGTATTAATGAAGAGTGTTAGTATATGCATGAATTTGTGTGGGTGTTGTGGTGTGCGTGCTTGGGTGTGGGCATGTAAGTGTGCGCAAATAAATGTATGTAAGATGTGTGGGTATATATATAAGTAGTGTGCATTTATGTGTATACATGTATATGTATGTACGTGGGTCCACGCGTATGTATCTGTATGCACGTGTGGGTGTTAAGCATGTGTTTATATTTATTTGTGTGTTCGGTTGCGTGTTACAGTATTTCGGATCCGTTTGGTGAGATCCGGACCAGTTGCAGAAGATTCGAACCCGATCCGGATTCGAGCTCGTTGTGTACCCGATACAGTGGTGATTCGAAGATCGGTCCATGGGATGATCTGTAGATCAGTACCGGTTCGTGCAGTGAATACCGGATGGCGATTCGGTTCCGAAACCGCGTCATTTTATGTGAGTATTCGTTCTTGTACATTTCCTTATATACCATTATCGATATGCGTTTACATATTAATGTTATCATTTCATGTGACTTTCTATTATATTTTACCAGTTTGATTACTTGTACCACTTCATGAGATATCTATGATTGTTCACTTTTATTACATAGTTGATAGGAGCTTGTATCAGTATCATTTCATGCGTTGGTAGTTTAGCGTTGTTGGTTTAGGCCTAATAATGATACGCCTTAGACTATGACTTGATCCGGCTCGATCTTGAGGTTGATAAAGTTTGTATTTGAGAATAATAGTAGATTTTATGTGTATTAATTATCAGATTTGACATTCATCTATTTGGTGATTATTTCCGACCGGAACACTTTTAGATATTGTAGACAAGTAGATATGACGTTTCTATATCGATATGAGATGGTTTAGATATACCACAAATAATGGATCTGATGTGATTTGATGTTAGACATTTCTGGACTTGATGTTTTATCACCAGGATATTAGTATTATTGTTAGTTCTTACTAGTTGTTTATTATTCTGGATTCGGCCTTAGTTGTGAGGAAAGTTGGATTGTGATTTGGATTCATCTTGAGTTGAAAATAATCTAGAATTTACATTCTTTATATTAGATCTTGAACTCATTAAGATAGGTTTGACGTAGCGGGATTTACAGTTGTGAGTATTGGGATTTATTTAGATGGTATTTTGTTGATGTTGAGTATCAGAAGTAGATATTCCAGACCATAAATTGTTTGAGGATGATTCCCTACTTAGATATGATTTCGGTATGTGTTTGACTTGTTGATCTCGAGGATATACCATGTGCTTCATGTTTAGTTATTCATTACTTCAGTTAATAGAGATTGAGCTATTATAATAGTGATCTATTTGATATTGGTGATCTTGAACTTCAGAGTTATCAGATAGCAGTCATCACTTTATCAGTTATTGGTGAGAGTTTTTGTTGGTGATCATATGATGTATTTCAGAGTTTATAGTAGTTGTCATATATCGGTATCAGTTGCAGTTGTTTGTGACACTATTGTGTTTGTGGCTATATCTCCAGTATCCTATTTCAGACGTCAGATATTAGTTGTCAGCTACTTAGTTGTCAGATATCAGATGTAAGTTGTCAGTTGTCAGATTATCAGCTAGTATTGACATCTATAGTTGTTGGAGATATTAGTTACTCTTAATAATAACTCACATTGATTGCTTACTAATAAAAGACACCATAACCCGAGGAACAGGGGTAATTGCCTGATGATGCATGTCGTGTATTTTGGAAGGACTTATTATGGTATCGAGTTGTTGGTTCCAATCATGGGGAACCAAGCTAGTACTAGCTACCTATTCAGTTGTCAGTTGTCAGGGCTATGCCTGGATTACGGTGCCACACTAGTTAGCTTTTCGTGTGGGGCTGTGGTCTTCAGATATTAGAGCCTTGCGGCTTGTCCTGGTTCAGCGCCAGGGGTGTTAGACCGTAGTACCGGGCATGCACGGTACTCTTCCAAAACACATGCACTACATTGGCAGGCAGTTATAACAACGATAACTTTGTTTGATATGTAGGAAAACGGCTGTGGTATGGTACACAGCTAAGTACTACATTAGTTAAATTAATGATAACCAATCAGACTAGTGACATGTGCTAGGTTACACATTCAGATATCAGTTGCTTATTTACAGTTGTAATAGTTGCCTTTTATCCTTTTGTTATCTGTTTATCGTGTTATTTAGTTATCTTATATCTGCAGTTATTCTTGTTATTATTCTGTGCACATTGTTTATATGCACGAGCTCTTCCCTTTACACACACACTCACCAGGTCGCTTTCTGATGACCCTGGATTTGCACGCCCAGATATTACACGCTTTGTTTCTATTGTGAAGGTGTTCGATGCGACTGTACGCTTTGCGAAGAGCTGGAGCTTCTCCCTATTCGATTCCGGTATTCTTATCTTTCTTGCCTCCATATTATTTCCTGATTCTCGTTATATCAAATTCAGTTGTTATTCCAGTCTTTATTTATATGATATAATGCGTGGATACTTATATGCGATATTGTAGTAATTATGATTTATTACAGTTAGATTTATAGCTTATTTCGGGTTATTTAAGGCTTAGAGCGTATACGTGAGGGATTTTCCTTGCGTATATGCGTCGCCGACTCGTGTCGCGTCTCCGCTCCAGCGTATTTTGGGAAGCGGGGCGTGACAGAGTTTTCTTGGTATCAGAGCCTAGGTTTTTGACTTGCGATCTTGACTTCTGACTTTTGTTTCGCAAGATAGACCTAGTTCTTACCGGTAACTTGAAAAAAGCTATAGTTAAACTGCAATATACATATACTATCCATTATGATATTCAGTCCATTTGGAATTGATCGTCCTCCCTTCAGAATTCCATTTCTTGATCTGTTGATATCCATGATTCCAACACTTCCTTTCGAGTGATTTGAATTTTCATCTTGATTTCATCCTCCTCCTCTATTCTATTCCTTGACTTTATCTCTTGAGATTGGTTACTCCTTGTTGAAGATGGTAGCATACATCAGAGTAGCGCAGCGGAAGCATGATGGATTTTGATGTGTAGAGAAGCGACGTGAAGTTTGTTTGTTTTCTCCTTTGATTTTGAATTCTTTTTACCATTCTCGTCTTTATTTGAATTTCGGGTATGAAATTTTTTTAAGGTGGGTAGAATGTAAGATCCCTAGTTAGAGATACTGTATTTTCATTTTTCTAAAATATTTATTTTTGTTTACTAATCATTTTATTAACTTAATTTATTATTATTTTCATGTGATTATTATTATTATTAAATATGCAAATTATTTTTGAGATAGTAAATGACAATTTGGCTTTATATATTATTGCCATATTTCCTATCAATATTTTTAGTTACGTATTACTATTATTTTTATATTTACAATTATTATCATTAATTGTTATTTAATTATTACTACCATTATTTCATTAAGGTTATTATTTATTATTGTTATTAGTGTTATTGTTATTATTTTCTTATTCTTGTTATTATTCTTAATTATTATTGTTGCTACTATTATTACTATCATTATTGTTATTATTATTTATTATTATTAGTGTGGTCATGTAATGTTATTGGCATTATTATTATTAATATTTTGGTTAAGTAATGTTGTTGTTAATATTAGTACTATTATTATTTTTTGTGGTGGTTTTTAAAATATTTCTTTTCCCTTGATTTCTATTCATACCTTATTCCTTGATTCATACCCGTTAGCCTATACCCATACCCAATAAGCCTATTACTCATTAGCATCAACCTAATACCCATACCCAATTGGACCCAAACCCTTAAACCCATCAATCCTATACCAAAAACCCACTATCTTAAACTCCCTATATAATCTTAAATATTAACTCTAAACCTAATCTCTTCCCTAATCTTCTCATCCTCCTCTAATCCAGCCGCCGCCACCATCAATGCACACCCCTACCATCGGCCGAGCCCCATGCGCGCTCAGGCCGCAGCCACGGCAACAGCACCGCCCAAGCCCCTCCTTTAGGCCGAGATCCCTAGGCCAAGACCCCAACCACCAATAGCGCCTCCTTGCCGACAGTCGCAAGGATCTTCCCTCCTCACCGGAGCCGCGAGCTCCTCCTCCGCAATGAGACCAGCACCTACTCCCCCTCTAGGTTGCGCATCCCCCCTCATTCAGGCCGCCTCCCTCCACTCCGGCGAAGTCCCACGACAACAGCAGCGCCAACAACATCCAGCAGCCCCGAGCACTTCCCCTTGGCTTGGCCGTGCTCTCCTCACCAAGCCCGAGGCCACGACAATGCAAATCCCTTGGCCGAGCTCCATCTGCATCTCCTCCACCATGCGTGAGCCCCCTCCTCTCTCTTCATATAATTGAGGTATGCATGGGTGTTCTCATTTTGTGTGCCGTGCTAACATGCCTATGTGCGTGAGTATATAATTGGGATGTAGATGTGGGGATATACATTACATTTAAATGTGTGCAAATATAGGTGCATGATATATGTATATATTAATTCAAGTGAGTTATTTTCATGTGTGGGAGACGTCTTACTCTGAGCCATTTTTCGGCTCTCCGTGGATCATCGTGGGTCACCGTAGGCGAGCGCGAATGCACCCACGTCCTTCACGGTGAGATGCTCTATCCAACGGAATCCTCCGCGGTCCCTGACACCTCCACCAGAGCCTCCGTCGGTGCGCCGCAAATCGCTGCGAGGTTAGTTCTACATTTTTATGTGTAGGGGTGAAGTTATAATAATGTGGTGTTTAATTAAATTGTGTAGGGGTAAAGTTGTAATAATTGGGAAGTGTAATTAATGTGTGTTGGTGTGTGCGTGAGTAGTCACATGCATGTGTATGCTTGATGTATATGCATGGGTATGCATGATGTATGTGCATGGATGGGTGTTGTCCATTAATGCTTGCATGCATGTATATACACATATATTGGTATTTATGTGTGTGTGGGTATTAATGAAGAGTGTTAGTATATGCATGAATTTGTGTGGGTGCTGTGTTGTGCGTGCTTGGGTGTGGGCATGTAAGTGTGCGCAAATAAATGTATGTAAGATGTGTGGGTATATATATAAGTAGTGTGTATTTATGTGTATACTTGTATATGTATGTACGTGGGTGTACGCGTATGTATCTGTATGCACGTGTGGGTGTTAAGCATGTGTTTATATTTATTTGTGTGTTCGGTTGCGTGTTACAGTATTTCGGATCCGTTTGGTGAGATCCGGACCAGCTACAGAAGACTCGGACCTGATCCGGATTCATGCTCATTGTGTACCCGATACAGTGGTGATTCGAAGACCGGCCCATGGGACGATCTGTAGATCAGTACCGGTTCGTGCAGTGAAGACCAGACGGTGATTCGGTTCCGAAACCACGTCATTTCATGTGAGTGTTCGTTCTTGTACATTTCCTTATTTACCATTGTCGATATGCGTTTACATATTAATGTTATCATTTCATGTGACTTTTTGTTATATTATACCAGTTTGATTACTTGTACCACTTCATGAGATATTTATGATTGTTCACTTTTATTACATAGTTGATAGGAGCTTGTATCAGTGTCATTTCATGCGTTGGTAGTTTAGCGTTGTTGGTTTAGGCCTAGTAGTGATACACCTTAGACTATGACTTGATCCGGCTCGATCTCGAGGTTGATGTAGTTTGTATTTGAGAATAATAGTAGATTTTATGTGTATTAATTATCAGATTTGACATTCATCTATTTGGTGATTATTTCCGACCGGAACACTTTTAGATATTGTAGACAAGTAAATATGACGTTTCTATATCGATATGAGATGGTTTAGATATACCACAAATAATGGATCTGATGTGATTTGATGTTAGATATTTCTGGACTTGATGTTTTATCACCAGGATATTAGTATTATTGTTAGTTCTTACTAGTTGTTTATTATTCTGGATTCGGCCTTAGTTGTGAGGAAAGTTGGATTGTGATTTGGATTGTTCTTGAGTAGGAATTAATCTAGAATTTACATTCTTTATATTGGATCTTGAACTCATTAAGATAGGTTTGACGTAGCGGGATTTACAGTTGTGAGTATTGGAATTTATTTAGATGATATTTTGTTGATGTTGAGTATCAAAAGTAGATATTCCAGACCATAAGTTGTTTGAGGATGATTCCCTACTTAGATATGATTTCAGTATGTGTTTGACTTATTGATCTCGAGGATATACCATGTGCTTCATGTTTAGTTATTGATTACTTCAGTTAATAGAGATTGAGCTATTATGATAGTGAACTATTTGATATTGGTGATCATGTACTTCAGAGTTATCAGATAGCAGTCATCACTTTATCAGTTATTGGTGAGAGTTTTTGTTGGTGATCATATGATGTATTTCAGAGTTTATAGTAGTTGTCATATATCGGTATCAGTTGCCAGTTGTTTGTGACACTATTGTGTTTGTGGCTATATCTCCAGTATCCTATTTCAGATGTCAGATATTAGTTGTCAGCTACTTAGTTGTCAGATATCAGATGTCAGTTGTCATTTGTCAGATTATCAGCTATTATTGACATCTGTAGTTGTTGGAGATATTTGTTACTCTTAATAATAACTCACATTGATTGCTTATTAATAAAAGACACCATAACCCGGAGAACAAGGGTAATTGCCTAATAATGCATGTCGTGTATTTTGGAAGGACTTATTATAGTTCCGAGTTGTAGGTTCCAACCTTGGGAAACCAAGATAGTACTGGCTACCTATTCAGTTATCAGTTATCAGGGCTATACCCGGATTATAGCGCCACACTAGTTATCTTTTCATGTGGGGCTGTGGTCTTTAGATATCAGAGCCTTGCGGCTTGTCCTAGTTCAGCGCCAGGGGTGTTAGACCGTGGTACCGGGCATGCACGGTACTCTTCCAAAATACATGCACTACATTGGCAGGCAGTTACAATAACGATAACTTTGTTTGATATGTAGAAAAACGGCTGTGGTATGGGACACAGCTAAGTACTACATTAGTTAGGTTAATGATAACAAATCAGACTAGTGATATATGCTAGGTTTCACATTCAGATATTAGTTGCTTATTTACAGTTGTAATAGTTGCCTTTTATCTTCATTCAAGGTATTATGCAGTTATCCTTTAGTTATCTGTTTATCGTGTTATTTAGTTATCTTATATCTACAGTTATTCTTTTTATTATTCTGTGCACATTGTTTATACGCATGTGCTCTTCCCTTTACACACATACTCACCAGGTCGCTTTCTGACGACCCTGGATTTGCACGTCCAGATATTGGACGCTTTGTTTCTATTGTGCAGGTGTTCGATGAGACTGTACGCTTTGTGAAGAGCTGGAGCTTCTCCCTATTCGATTCCGGTATTCTTATCTTTCTTGCCTTCTTATTATTTCCTGATTCTCGTTATATCAGATTCAGTTGTTATTCCAGTCTTTATTTATATGATATCATGCGTGGATGTTATATGTGATATTGCAGTAATTATGATTTATTACAGTTAGATTTATAGCTTGTTTGGGTTATTTAAGGCTTAGCGCGTATACGTGAGGGATTTTCCTTGCGTATATGCGTCGCCGACTCTTGTCGCGTCTCCGCTCCAGCGTATTTTGGGAAGCGGGGCGTGACAATAACGTTTTGTTTTTAAGCTTCAAAATATGCATGTGGTTTATCAAAACTATTTTAGAGCTTATTGTCAAAAACATAGATATTTTATCTCATATGTATAGTGGATTATATCCATACACACTAAGCTTCAAAAGTATTTAAAATATCTTGTTTTTGTATTTGGAGAAGTTTTAGAAAAATCGTTTTTAATTTGGAAATCGATTTGAAAGATACGATTTTGTTTAAAGCCAAAATTTCTGTATCACAAAAATAATTCAAAATATTTTTAATATGTTTTGATTTTTAATCAGACATGTTGGTATATCAAAGTATACCAATGAACTTATTTTTGTAGAATTTATGAGAATTTATGGGATTTTATTAAAGGTAAAAAGACAAGTTTTTTATCCCTAAAAAGATGCCACCAGACCTTCTGCCGGTCGACCGGACGGTCGACCGAGACAGAAGTCGGTCGACCAGTCTGGTCGATCGATGTGCACAAAACGTGCACATCCAGTTTGGCTAGAGGGCCGTTCGACCGACCCGGTCGATCGCCAGAGAGCTCTGCTCTCTGGATCTGGCCCTGATTGATCGGGTGGTCGACCGGCAGAGAGCTCTGCTCTCTGTATCCAGGCCTCGGTCGATCGGGCGATCGATCGGTGGCACAATGGTCAGAAATCCGATCGTTGGCCGGTCGACTGGGCGGTCAGCCGACAGCAACGTCAGCTGCTAATTTGGACCCCCAACAGCTAGATTTTGGAGGCCTATAAATTGGGGTTCCCTTGGGCTGTTTTTCACAATATTTTAAGTGAGTTTTCAAGCTAGTTTTCCTACCTTTCTAAGTATTTATCTCTACTCATTTTAGAGGTAAAACTTCTATATCAAAAGAAGAGTTTTTCAAGAGTGTTTTGAGAAAGAGATTTTATGAGTTTTGCCTCCGCCATTCTATCTTGTTTTCTCACACATACTTGAGCTATCCATTGCTATATCAATCCTCTAGGGATCTTTGTTGTGAGAGTGTTTTTAGGTGATCAAAGTGTTGAGATCACCAAAGTATTCTTCTTTGTACTTGAGGAGGCGAACTTGCGGGTTCGTGTTGTTCCGAGTTCTTGTGGGAGCTCGGTGTAGAGGTGCGGCCTCGGCAAGCTAGTGTGCTTGCGTGTGTTATTCTTGCGAGAACAAGAGAGGGACAGTTAGTCCAAGGAGTTCCAGTGTGAACTCATTGTAGGTGTTGCGGCACCGAGTGATCTGGTGGGATCGATTTTTAGTGAAAATCCTTTATAGTGTTGAAGGCGGGGACGTAGAGCAAGGGTGCTCAAACCTCAAAACAAATCTCCCGTGTTTGTGATTGCTCTCTCTCTCTCTCTATCTCTCACTTGTGTTTATATCATGCATTATTATATTGTTTATTTCTTTTATATGCTTGATATATTTTGTGCCTAATTGTTATATGCTTGGGATTGTTTGATCACACTTATATTCAACCAAGAGAGTCATAGCGGCACCTCAACTCTTATCTAGAGGAATCTTGAGGAGATAGTCCAGAGCCCTTCACTGGGAATTCGGTTACACTCTTGTGTTATACTTGGTGTGTTTAGCTTAATAGTTTTTAGTTTGCATAAATAGTTTTTTAATTTCGCATTAATTCATCATTAGATTAGCTAGTCACCTATTCACCCCCTCTAGGTGATCTACAAGTGGTATCAGAGCTTGGTGCTCTTGATTTGGGTCTAACAACCTAGAGTTAAAGATCCTCATTTTAGCTAATCACAATATTTGTTTACACACACATGAATTTCATGACACCTCCATGTTTGATATTCTTAACATCCAAACTTGGAAAGTTAAATGTCCATGTACCTCAAAGCCTCAGGGATTCATGTTTATCTTGCCATAATTAAAGAATCATATTATTTAAATGGCAAACATTTAGAGGCAAACTCAAAAGCCCTTCATGCTTTAAAGTCAACCCTAATGATATTTATCTAGTGTTTCTAGCTTAGATTCGGCTTTTGTAGTATGGAACACTATAGTCTCCCTTGACGAACAAAAGCAATATTATGCGGGGAGCTACTCGGATGATGGAAGTAATGATTCCAACATATGCTTGGTCCAAGGGGATGACCCCCTTGAGGTAAACTCTGAATCCGAGTTAGAAGAAAATATTGACATGTCTTATGATGAACTTGCATCTTTTTGTCAACAACTTCTTGAAAAATATGATTTGCTGAAAAAGAATCATAAAAGATTGAAAAATAAATATGAGTCCATTTCAAAAGAAAAGGATTCTTTTCAAAATAAATTTGAAAATGTTTCAAAAGAAAATGAGGTTTTGAAAAAGAAGAATATTTCCTTGTTTTCTAAATTAAATGATATTTGTGAAGGAAATAATTCTTTGAAATAAAATCACTTTGGTGGAAAAAGAAAAAGAAATTGCTTTGGAAGAAAATAACTCTTTGAAAAGAAAATTTGTTTTAAAAGAAAAGAAAATATGTCTAAAAAGAAAAGAGTTGTTGATTCTCATTCTTGCCATACTCTTTATGCCACCATTGTTAAAAATGAGATTCAAGTTTTGAAAAATAGAACTCAATTGTGCATTTAATCATTCTAAATTGGAAACCTTATTTCAAAAGAAACAAGCTACACATGTTCATGCACATAACCCACGACACACATATGCACACTTTGCACATCATGATCACACTCATTCTCATGTGCATGCTAGAGTGTACAAATGTACACATTGCGGCCGCAAACGCCATCTTGCAAGATTTTGCTTTGATAGATTAAATCATACAAATTTTGCAAATAAAAATATTTGGGTTCTTTATAATGCTAACCCCCATGGACCCAAAAGGAAATGGGTACCAAAATCCTCACAACTTGTGCTTGATGTAGGTGTGGGCTCTCACATGACGTGAGAGGGTTGGTGCCTTGGTGATGGATGCATGATGAGCTAGATGGACACACCAAATTGATGCATCATGATTGAGTTGGACCTGCACACAAAAATAGAATTTCAGAACTTTAAAATAGAGATGTGCAAGTGCTCAATTCTACCGCGATAGTAAGTGGCTATGTGGGTCGTGATTCACAAGGAGGGACTAGCGATGGAAGCTTTTTTAGTAACTTTTCTTTTAAGATACAAAGGATGGTTAAAATTCTTCTTTTAGTTCTTGTAAAGAAAAAGAGAAAAATTAGGTTAAAGTGAGCTAGGAAGAAAGTGGTAAAATGAGAAGGTGGAGAATGTAGAAGTGATATGTACAAAAAATACTGAAAAAAAGTGAAAGAGATTTGGAAGATTGTGGTGTGATAATTTACACTAAAAGTTAAAAGAAAGAAATCAAAAATAATTACTTACCTCCTTTGACCAAAAGCTTACCTTGAATCTTTTGCGAGATGTTACCTTGAAGTGGAGGCAATCAGCGCATAGCCCATAAGAGTTGATTCTCATCTCTTCCACATTATATCATCAAGACAGAACGAGTATGAAATGATACAGACTCGAGACTAAAATCTATCGTCATGAGCTATCGGTGGCACTCGTAAAGGCAATGCTCTTTCGATGCTATAAGAATTACTTGGATAGCAATTGGTACAAGAATGAGTGAAGTAGAAAAGAAGAAGAAGAAGAACACAAAAACAAAGTGCATAAAAAGGTAACTATAGATTCGATTTCATAACAATAAGAGAAAGGAAGAACAACTTACACCGGTGTCACTCTCAGCACAAGCTTCATTCTTATTCTCCTATGAAAGTCTGACCTCCTCTGAATTACATAAATGAAAATTAAAAATTACATAAAAAGAAAAATAAAAATCTAAGTTACAAACTACAAATTAGCCTCAGTTCTACTCTCTGCTTGGTCGTTTCCCCTGGTCTCTGAAAATCTCAGTATTTATAGGCAAAACCCAACGTAGGAGAGTGTACAAAGATAAGGGGAGCAAACGCTCCCCCTAACTCCTTAACAAAGCTGCGAAAACGCTGCCAAACGCTCCCCTAACTCCTTAACAAAGCTGCAGAAACGCGACTTCGGCTGCGTTTCCGCGGCCAGGGTGTGGCCACCTGGCCACACCCTGTTGGTGGTACTCCCCGGCTTCGCGATTTGCTTTTATCTTCAGCTGGATTTACAGTTTAAGTCTAAAATTATGATGAAATGACCTTTGATCTTTGGCTTCAACCGATTGACTTGTAGGGATTTGTTCTAACTGTTTTTCAACTGATCTGAACCGATCTGATCTGCCTTGATTTACTAACTTCGAATTTATTCTGATTTAAATCAGAATTTGATGGGCTTTTGGGCTCATTTTTCTTCCCTCTCCTTTAGGAATGGGCCTGCAAATAAATTAAACAATAATTAGGAAAAAGTAGAGTTTATTTTATAATAGGTATGAGAATATGATAATGAATGTGCAATATTAGCGACCAATCACATCACTATCAAGGAAGTTGGTGGGAGGACCACCATGTTTTGGAGACTTAGAGAATAGTGCATTTGGTTTGGTAACTATCTCTAAACTCCATTTAGTTTACATGCCTTTATATAAATATTTTTAGCATGTTTTGGTGCTTCATGTGGTGAATACTTGTTTAGATGAATTTTTCATTAAAACTTCTGTATATACTTGAAGAAGTAGTGAGCTACATTTGATTATTATAGTTTGTGCCTCATTGCTTACTTGTACTCATTACATGTACATGTATAACCTAGTTTTGATGATTCTTTTATTTATACATGTTTTCCCTATTCTTGAATATGTTTTGCTTCATGTATATGTAATTTTGGTCCAAAACTAATAAATATACATGTATACCCTTGAGTCACTTGTCTTCATGCAAATTACATTGTGGACTCTTTTGTATTTGGGATATGTATGTATATTGTTAGTTTTGGATAGAACATACATATACCTTGAAGTTTGTTTTAATGAAAAATAAATTTATGATTTTCATATTTGTTTGACAAAAAGAATTTCATGTTTATTTTGAACTTTATTGATTATGTTCATGAATATGCTAATCACATAATTCTTGTGCACTCACATTTCATTGTTTACTCATGACCTTACTTCATGGCGCATTTTTGAGCTTTATAGATTTCGAGTGTCAATTTTTGTGTACTTAGTAATAATTCATGAGATATATGATTTGTTTTCATATTTGAAGGATCTTTAACTAGTTTTTCAAAAATTATTTTAACTAGTTATTTATTCTTCATTTGGTAGTATTTTCAATGTACAACAATTTTCAAATCTTATTTTGAAAACTTCAACCATTAAAGGGCGGATGGATGGGCGATCATGCCTTTTATGCTCTAAATTGAAAATATTTTAAACATGTGCATGAATAGGGTGGATAGTTATGAGTAATACACATGATCTTCATGATATTTCACTTTTGTATACTCATACATGTTCTCTCTCTCTCTCTCTCTCTATATATATATATATATATATATATATGCTTCAAATTTCAATAATATCAATTTCAAATTTTATTACATATATATATTTTAATTGTGCTTGATTTACAATATTCTTACATGATTAAAGCACAAATTATGTTTATGCTAACACTTTTCTTTTTCTTTTCACCAAAAAAAATCTCCAGATTGAAAAGAAATTTCATACTCTTTATAAAAATATCAAAAGGTTATAGGAATTAAGGGAACCTTATTAATGAATCTTTATTTTTTACCTAAATAAACAAGAAAGATTGGTTTGACTAAGAGTTGGGAGGGATAAGGAAAATAATTCATACCTTTTATTTAACCTTAGTAGAATATGCGTAAACCACACACACATGCTTGGGATTTAGAGACAGAACTCTGGAAAAAAAAATGCTGGATAATTGTGCCTCAAGAAGCATGATTACTCACGCTAAAAAAATAAATCAATATATAATATATAAGTAAATCTTGATTTCGTGGCCTACTCTACTTGCATATTTGATCTGAGGGATGTTTTTTCACCTGGTGCCCTAAAATCCTCTGGTTTGGGAGTCACGGATTTGATATTTGTTACATGAGTAAAGTAGAAAGCCTAATGAAACCAAGAATAATAGATAAAAATTAATAAAATTAAATAATATTCAAATTTGAGTTGAAAAATCCCAAGCACATCACATTTACACATTATGTATATCTATCTAAAGCAAAATAACAGAATGAGTTAGAAGTATAAGATCCTTTCAAAATTTAAAGAAAAACCATAATTTCTTCTTTTATGAAGGCTAAAGTATAGGAGAACTTATGAGAGTTGAACCTAATTCTTACATCATTTAGTCATTTTACTTAGATGATTGAAAGTTCTTTTTCTTGAAAGAGGTTTGCTAACAACTAAATATTTTTCACTTACTGGATTTTGTGGGTGCAATCCGCTGAAAACCCTCAGGAGACAACACTCATCCTCTAGGGGAAACCTAGAGGTTTAAAAGCTTGTTGCACATGCTCAGTGCAATCGCGTCACCTGCGAAAGTGGTATAATAATTTTCTTATTTTTTGTTTTCCTCAGGACGAGCAAAAAGATAAGTGTGGGGGTGTGATTAGTCTCTAATTTTGCACACATCCGCATATTTATTTGATATAAAATTCTGCTAATAAAGCTTTGCTTCCTTGATCCTAGGTCCATGGTGTGCAAATGAAGAAGAAGACCCTAAATCACCATTTAATGGGTGATTAAAGGCCTACCAAGTAGCCATTGACCTTAGAGTGGAGATTTTGTCAGCCTAAGGCATCAAATCCAGAAACCAGAAGATCCACCTGACAGGGGACAGACGGGACGACACGTGCCCGAAGCCAGCGCGCGCCGCCCTGGCATGCCGTGGAAACGCAGCCTGGGCCACGTTTCCGCGGCCGTACGGGCGTGGGCGCGCCCGGGCTTTGGGTCAGGGGTCGTCTCTCTGACCCCCTTTCCTTTGGTGCCTATAAATACCCCCTGGAGTCTGAAGACAACCAGATCCAGAATTTAGAGCATTGTTGTAATCTTATTTTTAGGATTGTAGTTGTTTTACTTTCCTTCTCCTTCTAGTTTTAGTTTAGTCATTAGAGTGAAAGAGAGAGTGTGTGTAAGAGTAGTATTTGAAGGTGACAAGCTAATACAAGTAACTACTTCTCTTTCTTCTTTCTATTTACTTGTGTTTTCTATTTGCTTTTACTTCTTTGTTATAGTGTAACTCCTTTTCTCTTTACTTCTTTCTTTTTCTTCCTTATTGTAGTGTAACTCCTTTTCTCTTTACTTCTTTCTTTTACTTTCTTATTGTAGTGTAACTCCCTTTCTCTTTACTCCTTTTTCTTTGTTGTTTCTTTTACTACCATGTCTAACTAACTCTTCCATTGCACGGCTAACTAACTACTAACCCACTAATCTCTAACAACTTCATTGATAAACCCAAATGAGTCAATAGTGTCAACTAAGCCTTGTGCAAATAAGAGCTATGATATTTTAAGATGAGGGTTCTAACTCTAACTTACATTCAAGTATTCACTTTCTTATATTCATGCTTAACGGGTTTTTGATGACCTATGAATTGCATGCTTTACTTGTTTTTGTAAATTAGAGATTTTCCTTTTAACTTTGCCGATACCATTAGTGCACTTGTGTCTTCCCCTATTCTCGCCTTCAATTGGATCTTGATAAGGGAATATCCAAGTTTTTGTCGTGTTAAGCTAAGTTATAGGAAGAACTTTCACTCGATTTTCACGTGAATAGTTCCTATGCATAAGTGGTATGTTTGTCTATGATCCATCGTGAGGCTACATCTTCAAGAAGTTAGGGATTAGTGGGAGCACTTAGTAGAAAGTTAGCCATGCATTTTTATCATTAAGGAAATTCAATGCAAACCACCAAATCATTCTAAAATAATCTTTGAAACCTGCTTGTTTTCATTTTCCAATTCTTTATTTGAAACAAAGAACTTTCTCTTTTCTTGAACAAAGAAGCCGCATCAAGCTTCCATCGCTCACCCTCCTTGTGGATACGACCCGTATAGCCACTTCGCTACTACGGAAGAATCGCAAAAGCAGTAACATCGACCCATACTCTTTTTATTTATTCTTATACTTACTTTTTGCCGATCAAATTTTGGCGCCGTTGCCGGGGAGGGAACGGCTTTATTGTTCAATATTAAAGATTTTTCTTTGTTCTTGTGCAGGAGAAGTACCAAGGTGCTTACTATCACGGGAAGCGAAAGTGGTGGCCAAAGACGTTGCACGAGGATTCATTTGCCCTCAGAAAACTTGTGTAAAAACGAGTTTCTCCGATTGAAGTACTAATAAACTCTTCTGTAGGGTTGCCGAAAGCCGCTCAAATTGCTTTCTATATCTTTTTTTAGTTCCCTTGAATGCTTCACCTTATATATGTGTAATAAACTCAACAGAAATCTAATTGTTGCATAATTGAAATTTGAATTAGACTCTTGTATTTAGGGCACGTGTCTATTTCAATTCATTTCAATTTCTGTTGAAGAGTGCCGGAGAAAAGGTATGTGTGCATTCATATAGAATAGAACCAACATTTTGGAGTGATTTATCGCTTTGAGTGTTACCTTATTGTGAATAAACTGTACACTTGCACAATTAACATTCAGGGCAAAATCCCAAATAAATAAGATAAGATGGGGATCTCATCACCCTTTCTTAGCCCAAAAACCATCTCCAAGTGCACTCACATAACCCAATCCTTAACTAAAAACTGATAGACGTTGGCCCTAGGGACATCTCGGACTCACTAAGAGATTAACTAAGGGTGAAAATTGCAATAACTATACTCCTATAAAATCGGTGTCTAAGGAAAGTAGATTGAGAGGCAAAGTCTCGAAAGCTTCATGGTTTGGCGTAATTAAGGCCCGTGGCTCACGCTCGGATACCTCCCACCGAGTTTTCCCCTTTCTGGCCGATTAGCTTGTAGTCGAGTTCCTGCAACAACCTCCCCTAGAGAATCGACCAGTTAGGGGTCGTCTAGGTCCAGGTACCTTAGACTGAGGCTTATGGTTGTTTTTTTCTTTTTTTTGTTATTTTATACTTTTTGATTGTTTGTGGTCTTTACGTTGCTTGTGGTGTGCTGCATGCAAGAGTGGGTGAGAGATCCTGTATCTTCCAGATTAACCAGAAATACTTCTCTACCCCTGCTTCCGAACCGGTGATGGCGTCACTTCAGGATAGGTTTTACCCGATCAGAACTTCGTTACCATCTTGTATAATCTGCCTGAGGCAAATGAAAATAATTTTGAATTAAAGCCTCAATTCATCAACACTCTCCCAGAGTTTCATGTTTATAATCAGAGGACGCATACTTCTTTGTTAGGGAGTTTTGAAGAAGTGCCTCATGATGCGTATACCCCAGCTAGGAGACGATGTTGTTAGGTTACGTTTAATCCCCTTTTCCCTAGAGGACCTAGCGAAGAAATGGTTGTACAGTTTGGCGGTAGATTCAGTCATGACGTGGGATGATTTCGTCAAGGCCTTCTTGAAGAAATTCTACCTAATTCACAAAACTGCCTCATTAGAAAGAATATCATGCAGTTCAGGCAAGAACCGAGCGACCCATTTTGGAGATACTTTGAGCGATTCAAAGATCACCTAGCTCAGTGCCCTCATCATGGTGTGGAGAAATGGCGTCAGTTCCAGATTCTCTACGATGGCTTAGATTATCAAACGAAAACCCTTTTAGAAATCATGTGTCGGGGAGAGTTCTTGCAAAAGGATGAGAATCAGGGTTGGGACTTATTTGAGGATTTAGCTGAGAAAACCCTGCATAGGAGTCAGCCTCAGAAAAACTAAGGAATTCACAATCTATAGCTTCAAGAGGAGGGCTGCTATCCCCAGAATCATCCATAGCTGCAGAAGCTAAGATTTCAACCCTAATGAGGAGAATAGAGGCTCTAAAAATAAAAGAGCCAGCCAATGTCAACCAAATCACCCACCACCAATTCACAATCCGGGTTGTTCATACTGTCAGACACCAAACCATGTCTTTGAAGAGTGCCATGTTTTCCATACCCAGCAAGTGCCACCGAAACACTTGAACGCGGCCTACTCACGGCTGCCGCATAATCCCTACTCGCAAACATACAATTCAGGTTAGAGGAATCACCCAAATTTCTCTTGGCCCAGAACAATCCTCCTAGGCCTAATTTCTCCGACAATTTTCACCATCCCAGTCCTCCACCATATTTTTTCAGTCAAGCTCCATCTTCCTCCTCTCAAAATTCACCAATGGAAAAGAAATTAAGTAAGTTGGAGGAGAGCATGGAAGCTTTTATGAAGTCCCAAACCGCTTTCAAGCAAAAACCAGGGACAAACGCTGAACAACCATTCACAGGCCATATTGAGATTGGAAATGCAAATGAGTCAGATAGCTAGCTCTCTAAGTGAAAGATCAAAGGATACTTTACCTAGTTAGCCGCTAGTTAACCCTAAAAACTCCAATCAAGCATATGAAATTCAGGATCCTTCGATCAACCAGTGCAATGTTGTTCACACACTTCGATCTAAGAAGAAGGTGGACAACCAGGTCTACCAACAGAAAAATCCAGTCCATACTGATCCTACTCCAGCCTCCACCTCTGCTAGTTCCTCCCAATCTGCTCCTCAAACATCTGACAAGGACAAAGCTACTGAACAAGTTCATAAGACTGTAGCACCCTTTCCCAATAGGCTTAGGAACAACAATAAGAATATGCACATGGAAAAGATACTTGAGATGTGTAACTAGGTTAAACTGAATGTGCCTCTTTTTGACGCTATCTAATAAGTCCCAGTTTATGCCAAATTTCTTAAGGATATGTGTACGAAGAAGAGAAAGACAAATGTGCCTGAGAAAGTGTTCTTGGCAGCCAATATAAGCGAAATTCTGTCTGATCCCATTCCGGTGAAATACAAGGATCCCGGATGTCCCACAATTTCCTGCACCATAAGGCAAAAAAAATTAGCATAGCACTCCTTGACCTGGGAGCAAGTATCAACTTGCTACCTCTCTCAGTATACTAGCAACTTGGGTTGGGTGAGCTGAGTCCAACTCGAGTCACCATTCAGCTAGCTGACCGATCTGTAAAAATCCCAAAGGGGAATATCACAGATGTCCTTATCCGGGTCAAGGATTTCATCTGTCCCGTTGACTTCATTGTGCTTGAGACCCAACCTGTGTCAAATTCGCGGTCTCAAACTCCGGTCATCTTAGGACGCCCATTCCTTGCTACAGCCAAGCCATAATCAACTGTAGGAACGGGTCCATGCGATTGACCTTTGGAGACATGACGAAGGAAGTCACTGTCTTCAATCATGGAAGACAAGCCAGGGATATCAATGATCAGACGTATGAGGTCTATTCTATTAAAATCTGACCAGTAAGCATGAGGAAAGCCTGGAGATAGAAACAGAGGCGAGTTTGATCTGGAGTCTGAGGATTTTAATCTAGAGCAGATCGTAGATTCGGCAGTGGATTAGGCGTCAAGCCCAAGTGTACCTCATCATAGGATTGAAAGTCCAAATATTACCTTCAATGAAGCAACACCTTTCCTAGAGCTAAAAGCCTTACCTGAACACCTCAAGTACACCTACCTAGGTAGGAGAGAAACCCTGCCAGTCATCATAGCATCCCACCTGACTGAGCAACAAGAGGACAACCTAATGTCTTTTCTGAAAAGACATAAGGAAGCCATTGGATGAACGATGAAGGATATCAAGGGGATAAGTCCAGCCATAGTTCAACATAGAATCCATTTAATCGATGAAGCAACCCCCAGGGGGACCCACAACGCAGGCTTAATCCACTCATGGAAGAGGCAGTAAAAGCGGAAATTTTAAAACTATTAGATAATGAGATCATTTATTCCATTTCTGATAGCCAATGGGTTAGCCCTGTTCATGCGGTCTTAAAGAAAGCTGGCTTTACGGTGGTTGAAAATTAGCAAAAAGAGTTGGTACAAAAAAGATTTCCTACAAGGTTTGTGTTTGTATTGACTATAGAAAGTTGAATGCAGCCACCCCTAAAGACCACTTCCCGCTACCCTTCATTGACCAAATGCTTGAACGCCTAGCTGGCACGAGTACTATTGCTTCCTAGATGGGTACTCAGGACACAATCAAATCCCCATTGCTGCAGAAGATCAGGAAAAGACCACATTCACCTGCCGTTCGGAACCTTAGCTTACCGATGCATGCCCTTTGGATTGTGCAATGCTCCCACAATATTCCAACGGTGCATGCTTAGTCTTTTCTCGGACATGGACGAACGTTTCCTTGAGATTTTTATGGATGACTTCTCCATCTACGAAGATTCATTTGATCAGTGTCTTCATCACCTAGAGTTAGTTCTGCAGAGATGCAAGGAGAAGAATCTAACTCTAAACTGGGAGAAATGTCACTTCATGGTGAGACAGGGGATTGTCTTAGGCCATGAGATTTCTAGGAGAGGCATTGAAGTGGACAAGGCTAAAGTAGAAGTGATTGCTAAGCTTCCACCACCTAAAAGCATCAGGGGTATTAGATACTTTCTAGGGCATGCTGGATTCTACCGACGGTTCATTAAGAATTTTAGCAAAATCACTAGGCCCTTAACCAACCTAGTCGCTAAGGACGTGCCCTTTGATTTTAATGATGAATGTTTCAAGTCATGGGGGAAGCTTAAGCAAGAACTTATTTCTGCGCCTATTATTTCTGCTCCTAATTGGGCCCAACTGTTTGAAATTATGTGCGATGCCTCAGATTTTGCTGTTGGCGCTGTTCTAGTATAGCGCATCGATAATAGGCAGCACGTGATTTACTACTCGAGTAGGACCTTGATGACGCCCAACAGAATTATACAACGACTGAGAAGGAATTCCTTGCCGTTGTCTTTGCGTTAGAGAAGTTCCGGCCCTACTTGTTAGGCTCAAAGTCGATGATTTTTACGGATCACTCGGCACTGAAATACCTCATGACCAAGAAGAAAGCAAAGCCCAATTGATTCGGTGGATCCTTTTGCTTCAAGAATTTGACCTAGAAATTCAGGATAAACGAGGTATAGAAAATGTGGTTGCTGATCATTTGTCACGATTCTAAACGCACCTATCACACAAGCTCCGATCAATGAGGTTTTCCCAGACGAGCACATCCTGACCATTTTTAAGGAACCCTAGTATACAGACATAGTCAATTACCTGGCCACTGGACAATTACCCGCTGACTGGACAAAGCAAGAGCAGTGTCGTTTATTTGACCAAGTACGGTACTTCTTCTGAGAAGAGCCGTATCTTTTTAAATATTGTCCCGACCAGGTTATTCGACGATGCATAACAGAGGAGGAACAAAGAAGTGTGTCAAGCTTTTGCCATGAACTTGCATGTGGAGGACACTTCGGTCCCCGCAAAACTGCAGAGAAGGTTCTACAAAGTAGGTTTTACTGACCCACTTTGTTCAAAGGCTCATACCCACTTTTTCAAGTCATGCGCAAATTGTCAGAAGATTGGAAAAATTTCAAGAAGAGACATGATGCCCCTGAACCCGATCCTGGAAGTTGAAATTTTTGATGTTTGGAGTATCGACTTCATGGGACCATTCCTAATTCCTTCGGCAATCAGTTCATTTTGGTTGCTGTTGATTACGTCTCTAAATGGGTAGAAGCTGTGCCAATAAAGATCAAGGACAACAAAGTGGTTGTCAAATTTCTCAAAGAGAACATCTTCTCCTGATTTGGTACCCCCAGAACGATAATTAGTGATAATGGATCACATTTCTACAATAGAGTTTTTGAAGCTCTGATGAGAAAATATTCCATCAATCACAAGTTATCTATTCCGTATCATCCCCAGACAAATGGGCAGGTCGAAGTCACCAATCGACAGATCAAGCTCATTTTAAAAAGGATTGGTCGGTCAAACTTAATGATGCATTGTGGGCTTACCGCACTGCTTTTAAGACAGTCCTGAGGATGTCTCCTTACAGAATAATATTCGAAAAAACCTATCATCTGCCAGTACAGTTAGAACACCGTGCCCTCTGGGCTATTAAGCAGCTCAATTTTGATTTGAGTAAGGCCGGTGAGCTAAGGAGACTGCAGATCGTAGAATTAGAGGAGATACGGAATGAAGCCTATGAGAATGCTCAGATCACCAAAAGCAGGACTAAACTTTTTCATGATCAGATTATAAACCGGAAAAAACTTTGCCCGGGCGACAGGTTCTGCTGTATAACTCTTGGCTTCATATTTTCGCGGGGAAGCTGAAGACTCGTTGGTCTGGACCGTTCATTGTGCGCACCGTTTTCCCACACGGTGTTGTGATTATTGTAGACCCTAAGAACAACACGGAATTCAAAATGAACGGGTAAAGACTGAAGTCCTTCTTGACCACTGAGCCTATGACTTCGGATGATAGTGTGCTGACTCTTTTTGCCCCGTCATACACCTAACCATAACAACTAAAAAAAAAATTCTTATTGTTTATATGCTTACCCCTTCTACATTTTTTGACATTTCTTTAGCCTATTCGTACTTGGCCGGCCCGAGTCAACGAAGACGGTGACATCATTTCTTCACCCTATTTATTGCATTTGCATTTACATAAACATTCATTGAGGATAATGCATTAGATAGGTGTGGAGGGGTGCTAACACTTTTTCTTTTTCTTTTTACCCAAAAAAAAATCTCAAGATAGAAAAGAAATTTCATACTCTTTATAAAAATACCAAAAGGTTGCAGGAATTAAGGGAACCTTATTAATAAATCTTTATTTTTTACTTAATAGACAAGAAAGATTGGTTTGACTAAGAGTTGGGAGGGATAAGGAAAATAATTCATACCTTTTATTTAGCCTTAGTAGAATATGCATAAACCACACACAAATGCTTGGGATTTAGAGACACAACTCTAGAAAAAAAAACGCTGGATAATTGTGCCTCAAGAAGCATGATTACTCACGCCAAAAAATAATAAATCAATATATAATATATAACTAATCTTGATTTCGTGGCTACTCTGCTTGTATATTTGACTTGAGGGGTATTTTTCCACCTGATACCCTAAAATCATCTGGTTTGGGAATCATCGGTTTGATATGTGTTACATGAGTAAGGTAGAACGCCTAATGAAACCAAGAATAATAGATAAAGATTTATAAAATTAAACAATATTCAAAATTGAGTTGAAAAATCCCATACACATCACACTTACACATTATGTATATCTATCTAAAGCAAAATAACAGAATGAGTTAGAAGTATAAGATCCTTTCTAAATTTAAAGAAAAATCATAATTTCTTCTTTTATGAAGACTAAAGTATAGGAGGACTTATGAGGGTTGAACCTAATTCTTACATCATTTGGACATTTTACTTAGATGATTAAAAGTTCTTTTTCTTAAAGTGGTTTGCTAACAACTAAATATTTTTTCACTTACTGGATTTTGTGGGTGCAATCCGCTGAAAGCCCTCAGTAGACAACACTCCTCCTCTAGGGGAAACCTAGAGGTTTAAAGGCTTGTTGCACATACTCAGTGCAATCGCGTCACCTACGAAAGTGGTGTAATAATTTTCTTATTTTTTTTGTTTTGCTCGGGACGAGCAAGACGATAAGTGTGGGGGTGTGATTAGTCTCTAATTTTGCAAACATCCGCATATTTATTTGATATAAAATTCTGCTAATAAAGCTTTACTTTCTTGATCCTAGGTCCATGGTGTGCAAATAAAGAAGAAGACATCAATCACCATTTAATGGGTGATTAAAGGCTTACCAAGTAGCCATTGACCTTAGAGTGGAGATTTTGTCAGCCCAGGCATCAAACCGAAAAACCAGAAGATCCACCCGACAGGGGACAGACGGGACAACACGCTGCCCGAAGCCAGGCGTGCCCTGGCATGCCACAGAAACGCGGCCTGGGCCGCATTTTCGCGGCCGTACGGGCGCGGGCGCGCCCGGGCTTTGGGTCAGGGGTCGTCCCCTAGCCCTTTCCCCTGGTGCCTATAAATACCCCCTTGGGGTCTGAAGAGAAGCAGATCCAGAGTTCAGAGCATTGTTGTAATCTTATTTTTAGGATTGTAGTTGTTTTTAGTTTCCTTCTTCTTCTAGTTTTAGTTTAGCCATTAGAGTGAAAGAGAGAGAGAGTGTGTAAGAGTTGTATTTGAAGGTGACAAGTTAAAACAAGTAACTACTTTTCTTTCTTCTTTCCATTTACTTATATTTTTCATTTGCTTTTACTTCCTTGTTGTACTGTAACTCCTTTTCCCTTTACTTCTTTCTTTTACTTTCTTGTTGCAGTGTAACTCCTTTTCTCTTTACTTCTTTCTTTTACTTTCTTGTTGTAGTGTAACTCCCTTTCTCTTTACTCCTTTTTCTTTGTTGTTTCTTTTACTATCATGTCTAACTAACTCTTCCATTGCATGGCTAACTAACTACTAACTCATTAATCTCTAACAACTTGATTGAAAAACCAAATGAGTCAATAGTGTCAACTAAGCCTTGTGCAAACAAGAGTTATGATATCTTAAGATGAGGGTTCTAACTCTAACTTACATTCAAATATCATTTTCTTATATTTCATGCTTAACGGGTTTTTGATGATCTATGAATTGCATGCTTTACTTGTTTTTGTAAGTTAGAGATTTTCCTTTTAACTTTATCGGTACCATTAGTGCACTTGTGTCTTCCCCTATTCTCGCCTTCAATTGGATCTTAATAAGGGAATACTCAAGTTTTTATCGTGTTAAGCTAAGTTATAGGAAGAACTTTCACTCGATTTTCACGTGAATAGTTCATATGCATACATGGTATGCTTGCCTATGATCCATCATGAGGCTACATCCTCAAGAAGTTAGGGATTAGTGGGAGCACTTAGTAGAAAGTTTGCCATGCGTTCTTACCATTAAGAAAATCCAATCTTACAAACCACCAAATCATTCTAAAACAATCTTTGAAACTAACTTGTTTTTATTTTCCAATTCTTTATTTCAAATAAAGAACTTTCTCTTTTCTTGAACAAAGAAGCCGCATCAAGCTTCCATCGCTATCCCTCCTTGTGGATACGACCCGTATAGCCACTTCGCTACTACGGAAGAATCGCAAAAAGTAACATCGACCCACACTCGTTTTACTTATTCTTGTGCTTACTTTTTTGCCAATCACTCGTCAAAAGATAATTTAGCGGATCCGTTTACCAAAGGTTTAAGTGGAGAGAGATACACTACGCATCAAGGAGAATGGGTCTAAAAGCCTAACCTTACCAAGTCAGCTTAATGGAAACCTCACTTAGTAACTGGAGATTCCACAAATTAAGTTCAAGAGAAAAAACTAGTTACGATTGACTCAGCAAATAAGCACTTAGGAGCTTGACTCCAATCCATTCCTAAGGTGCACACAAGTGCTTTCTACAAGTGGATTAAGGATAAGCTTAACGCTTTTCATGATGCCTATACCTTGTTATTAAAACAAGTGGAGTAGAGTATACTACTCTTAATAGGACGATCACTTATGTGAGTATAGTACTGGGTCGGCTCATTGGGAATTTCTATGGAGGTTGTTATTCCTTAAAGATACTCTCTGAAACTAAGAATGTCCAGGGCCAAAATGGACACAACCGAGAACCAAAATTGATTTGGAAAGTTACTGTGTGAAGCTTATTGACTTGGCTTACACTAACAGTTAACAATTCAAGACTTAGTTCACTGATTAGCCAGTAAGTCCGATAAAAATTTCGCTATGGAAGGTTCAAGACCTAGTTCACCTATCTTGATACAGTTTCTTTTCTAAAGTACCTTTCACTATAGAGTCAGTCTCTTTGTGTGTCAATTCCTTGAATCTCCATTCACTGTGGGGGATTGTTGGAAAATATGAAGAATTAATTGTGAATCTTTGAGTTGATTTACTGCGAGATCTGTTGATAGAATCAATTGGATAACGGTTGGAGTGTGTTCTCCTTCCATTGGGGATGAACATGGTATATTCACATGTTCAATTCCGGCTACGAATGAATGAGATATTCAAGTATAAAATTTGCCTAATTCAAAAGTCAAAGGGGGCTAAAGGTACCTAAAAACATTTAATACCATATTAGAGGCGTGACAAAAAATTGAAGTGTTTAAATAGAGAAAAATAGAGCAAAAGGTATGCCCTTTGGGTACTTGGAGTTTTCGCGCGAGATTAGAGGAAAATCATGCACACACGGGCGCGCGGACGCGCCGCCGCCGGCTGGCCGACGCAGGCACCGGTGCCGGAGCCCGGGCTCGGGTTCGGTAATCCTACTCGGTCTAGTTCTTTTTGACCGGGCCTCACGGGTACGGTGTTACAGCGGATTGCACCCGCTACGCTATCTGGACCTGCGCAACGGCTGAAAGGGAATCACACGCGAACCGTTGCATTGGTCTGTGCGGTTCCTGTCTAGAACGATCTGTTGCAATGGTTCAGACCGAACCGTTGCAACTGTTCAGACTCCAATTTACGCCTCTGCCCTTCCCTGAGCGCTATAAATAGCACTCTTTTTTTTCATTTTAGAAACACAGAAACAGCGACAGAGCGCATATCTCTCACCCTTCTTCTGTAATTCGAGTTCTGAATACTCTGTAACTCGGATTACGAAGTGAAGAAGTAACTCGGATTCTGGAGCAAGATTCGTTCTGAAAGAAGGCTTAGAAAATTCATCTAATTATTTAATAGAATTGTTGTCTGAATCTGTGACTTCCAAAGAAGAATATTCTTCTATCTCCCTCCTTTCTCTACAGTGGGTGTTCCTTCAAAGTAAAGACAAATATTCTCCCTGAGATTTGTCTTGATCTTGCTGCATTGATATCTTGTGAAGGTACTGGTTAACTACAGTTCGACCGTACGGTGATTTGGTAGTGCTATCTAAATTCCGTGAAAGAGTGTTTTATCTTGGGAGAGCAGCGTCCAGTAACCCGTTAGCACCGTAGCGAGTGACATAATTGTCTTACGGAGATTCGTTATAAGCGTACCTCACTCCAATACTGTATAAGTGAATTAGTCTTCTTTATACAGGGGTTATACTAATATACAGTATATTGAGGCTGACTTATACCAGTCTAATTGGTGTTTAACCAAGGAAGGTAATTGAAAGGTGGTTCATTAATTAAGGAACATTTTATTAAACGGAAAACCCCCACCTGATATTCACCGACCTGACCAATTAGATCAGTGACATTGATTAGTTGCCAGATTGATTTCTAGAATTAACAGTAGGAGCTTATTGCGATGAATCATTATTCATTGCTGTTATTTTTTCTACAGACTGATTTGAACTCGTTTTTTGGGAATTTGATTTGGTGAACATTACAGTTTTGCAGTCTGCGCTGGTTCCTGTGAGGAGCCGAAGTAGTAGTCTTGCTTTCGGCACAGGGGTGGGATTAACTCCGGATGGTTATATCGCTGCCTTGGCCTCGTCTGTGATTATACTTGCACAGTGTTTGTTCCTTATTATCACTACAAGGAAATAAGATTATTAAGATTGATGGATCCCTTATGTAAGACATTAATGCTGGTGGTTTGATAGTTCATCTCTGGAAATTTCTCTTCATTCTTTGATTTGCAGCGTGCATATGCTAATGCCCAAATACTTCTTCTTTCTCTTTTTCTTTTGTTGAAGTTAAAGCTGTAGCCCAGTCTTTAACCTAACATCTTTTAGGTTTTTTTTTTCACCCTTGTTCAATCAAATCTAAGGTTTACAAAAATATCAGTTAAAGAAAAAAGTTAAATTTCTCAGTACTACTGCATGGACTTTTATGGAACTATTACCAACTTTACAATTTTTAAAAACCTACCATGAACTATCTCAAAAAATTACAAATAACTAACTAGGTGGATCGTTATTTGATCATTATATGAGTAAATTATCCTACTACCATGCACGTGCACCTAAATATTATCTTTGGCAAAACAACAGTTCATTATAGTTTTTGAGAATTTTGAAGTTGGGGGTAATTTTCTGAAAAACTCATAAAAGTTTGTGATTGTATTATGAAATTTAGCCAAGAAAAAAAAATTCAATTAAAGAGATGAAAGGTTGTCGCGTCAAAATATCTCCTTTACATATTATTGTTTCTTTCTAGTTAAGAGCTAGCGCTCAATCATGAGATAGTTGATGTCACAATTAGTCATAATTTTGTTAAATCTCGAGTAGAGTTTTTCTCTGTAACTGGCATCATCTCGAGGGGATGAGATGACGATGATAATGATTAATGAGGTTATATTTCTTTCTCATGTGAAGTGGGTTGATGGGAACTTTACAACACTTGAGTGTCTTCTAGTGAAATAATTTGGCCTTGGTATTGGAATGCGCCAACTAGACCCGATCACGGTTCAGTTCGAATCGGAGATCTGAATCAGAACTGACGGTCGGGAATCAAAACTGCCCAGCATCGTCGGTTCTTCGATTCCAAACTGAACCGGGCTGGCTGCAGACCAGTTCCAGTTTCTCATGTTCAGAACTAGAACAGACGGTTCCGGTTCAGGAACCGACTGTCTGACTCTGAACGATTTTCATTTTTTTTATTCTTTTTATGGTGCCTTGGCCCATTGGCCTTTGGGCCCGGCGTGGCCTAGACCAGTGCTATTTAATTTTTTTTTTCCTTTTAGGCTTTGGCCATAGGGGTTTGGTTCATGTGTGTGAGCCACACACACATACAATAAGAGGGCCAATCCGACGTTAACACGTGTATTGATTATCTTAAAATATGTTATGTGTGTGGGCCTCACACACATATTAAAGAGAGTATAAGAGTTTCAATCCACATGTCAACACCGGATTGACTTTCTTATTGTATGTGTGTGTGGCTCACACACATGAACCGAACCCTGGCCATAGGCCCACCCGGTCTGGCCGGTGGGTGGGTCTTTTTTTTTTCTTCCAATTTTGTCCTTAGGCCTGTCGACTTGGCTGACGGGTGGACCTTTATTTATTTTTTTGGGTGGCAGCGCCCTAAGGTATCAAAAGTGAACCGTTGGAGGCCAACGGTCCCAATTTTTTAATGATACTACCACACTTTATTTATATGATGTTTATTATGTTTCAACACATTTATTTTAAATTGAGTGTAATAATATTTGTGTGTGATGAAAGAAAATAAATAATGTGTATTTATTTGCATGTATTCAAACAATGAAAAATAAATAGCTAGATTATTTTAAAATAATTCCACCATTTATTTTGTTGCATGTGTTTTTTATCCATATTGTAAATTGATGGATTGCATGGATATTTGACTACTTATTATGAAATTTTAAAATTGGACGTAGATATTTATGCTATATTTAATGAAATTAAAAAAGAAATTTATATCTTATATAATGAATATAGTAGAATTTATAGTTCAAGTATTAATATTCTCAGTCATGGCCAAACTAGCAATCAAGTTGAGGATACCTCTAAATTTGGTAGAGGGTAACAACTATATTTCAAAGAGCTAAAAAAATCACAGCGATCTTCATCAAGCTCGAACTCCAAACTTGATAGTTATCTAACCACTTCATTTGAGTTTAGTGAAAATTTTCAAGATATGAAAATTTCAAGCCTACAACGATGGAAGGAGCATTCAATATAATTCTCAATCATGCCAATTATTGCTAAACAAATTTTAGCAACTCCGATGTTAACAGTAGCTGTGAAGTAAGCATTCAGTGCGGGAGAAAATATTTTGAATCAAACAAGTTGGAGTATGTCTACCGAATCAGTGGAGGCTCAAGCATATTTTGATGATCGGACAAAAGCAACGTTAAGGCAACAAAAAATCGTGCAGGAAGAAAATGAAGACTTTATGGTGCTGGGGTCAGGTCTAGCAGCAACCCGGCTTTCAGTGTGACGAAAGTGTTATTCGACTATCATAATTGATAGATTTGCAATTTTAACCTCATTTTTCAATTACATCTTTTATACTCAATTAAGAACTACTCTTCTTCAAAACAAAATTGATAATTACTCAGTGAATTTTCTCAGTATTTACTAGTTGGGCTGCTTGCTTTCAAGGAAGTGGGCGAAAGTGAAAAAGTGGGAAGTGCCATTTCTCACTTTCGTTGTACATCCAAACACGGAAAAGGAAAATGAAAAAACCATTTTTCTTTTTTCTTTTCCCTTTTACACAACTATTTCCTCACTTTCAGGGTACTACAGTTAATTTTGTGGGCATGTAAATCTCATTTGTAATAAGTTGTAACTCAAAATAGTTAATTTTGTAGTAATGTAAATCTTACTTGCATTCTAATTACAGTCCAATTTTTCTTTTCATAAAATTTTATTTTAATATTATTTTACGGTCAATTTTGTGGTCAACCTTTTCACTTCCACTTCCACATTACTAACCAAACACCGAAAAATACAATATATTTTTTCACTTTCACTTTTCAACTACCAACCAAACACCGAAAAAATACACACAAATTCTCAGTTTTCAAAAGGGGAAAAAAAAAACCTATTTCCCACTTCCTTACTTCCGCCCACTTCCTTGAATCCAAACAATTATATAAAATAATGAAATAGTACATACAATTAGAAAATTTTGTTGTATATCATCTCTTATTTTTAAATTATTTTATTAGTATAAAAACCCAATTCAAGTGGTTACTTATAAATCTAAGTTAATGGAGGTCACAAGTTTAAGTCTTGATGATGTTGCGGTGCAACACTAATTTTTTTTTAATGCTCTGTTAAGAGATTTCCTTTTACCCGTAGCTAGCTGAGAGTAACAATCCATCCCCCTTTGTTCAACAGAATTGTGGTTGAGTCATCAATTCTGAATCGGGAATCAATCTTATTCTCTTTTGTATTTCTGATGAATCACATGTGTTCTTCTTCGTGTCCGTGCGAATCCCCAAGCTAAACAACAGATGCAATTGTTGAAAATTCATTTGTACCTTGATTATTTATAGATGTGAATTTGAGTAGTGAATAGAAATTTTTTATCTAAATCGAAGGTGAATTAAAGGAGGTTTTATGCTGATACCCTTGTAATGAGGTGAGCCTCTTCTTTGTAAGGCGCATTCAACCTGAAGAAAGTAACCGTTCTTTGCATCTCTTTCTTTTTAAGAGGCATTATGTCAAATTAGATGAATAGCGAAACTATTCATTGTATGCTTGTTATTTCCTTCCTATGTGTTCCGATGTTTTTATAGGGGAAAAAAAAATAAAAGTTTGTAGTTTTTCACTAGTTTGAAAGGTAAATGATTTTATGAGAATCTTAATATTCATTAATTTTTTCATTTGAAACGCAATAAATAAAATAGGAAGCACAATCATGTTAAAAAAACGAGAGAACTATGAAATTTGAAATCTGACCTACCCAAAATATAAATTTCTAATATCATGATTAAAAGATTTTCATATTATCCTAAGCATCCAAATTCCAAAGATCACCAAAAAGAAATATCATGATTTACTTTTTCAAAATCCACAAAAATAAAAAAAATGAACAATAAATAAATGGTTATGGGATGTAACTGTATTCATGACCATAAGCTTTTAGGTGAAGGATGCAACCTATATATTTGACATGGGGACGTAAAAAGTGAGATGGATGTCTATATGAATGGGTGTCTAATTCCTGCATTTGGTAGAGACATTATCCTCACTAAGCAAAAGTCCACTGAATTGAAAGACACAAGACAAAAAGAACATAGTAACCGGCTCCATTTTGAAAGAACAATTAAAAATAGAGCAGCAAGACATATATAAACAGAACGTGCTTCGAAGGAGAGAATCATTTTTGAGGAAGGGAGGAGAAAAGTATTTTCGAGGTGAACTATGTAGCAATTACCCAAGCATTCACTCTTACTGGAATACACTGAACAATCAATGGATCAACCTCATAATTCAGCAAACGATCTTTTCGACAAACAAAAGCATCAGATGAATGAAATACTGCAACAGGTAAGATGGAATTTGGAAATGGAGTAAATGTTAAATTTCCTGTGAGAGGCAGGAAGTCGACGGGAGAGGGAGTGGGGGAAAGGGAGGAACTCAGGTTTGAGACCGGGGGGGCATTAATTTCAAATTGAGAGGTATAACTGGATTTTTACATTTAAATTGGTTGTGTAGAATATAAGAATATTTAAGATAATTTGCGAGGTTTATTTATTAACTTACTGAGTCTACTAGCTAATAGATGTAATTATCACTTCTTTGATTTTGAAAAGTTGAATTGCAAATTTGACAACTAAGGTCTTTTCCATAGAATTACCGGGAACAGACCCCAATTGATAAAACTCAAAAATTAAACAACAATGCAGCCTGTTTGTTGATTAAAGCCATTCTACATTCCTCAGAAAAATCATCTGATCTACTCATTCAAGAATCCACTGGATGAAACTTAATTTCAAGGAAATCTGCAGACAACTTTTTTTTTTTTTTTGAAATTTCCAAGCGAATTACTGGCCCCAAATATCAGTCCAATAAATCTCAAATTTAAACATGATCAAGAGTGACAAGTCAACTATATGAGTTTAAATTTTATAAGAATATAATATTATTTGGTAAATGAAATCCTGGGTTGAAATCATAGTCTCTAAACTGAATCCTTTTCCTGGAAAGAGATTCAACTCAACTTTGAAAGCTCATAATAAATAATATATATGTCCAATAAATCTTAAATTTAAATATGATAAATAATGAAAAGTTTACTATATTCATTTAAATTTTTCATAAGAATATAATATCATTTGATAAATGAAAACATGAGTTGAAATAAGAGTTTCTAAACTTAATTTTGTTTCTGGACTAAGATTCAACTCAAGTTTGAAAATTCATAACAAATAATCTATCAATCCAATAAAGCTCATATTTAAATATGATCAAGAATGTCAAGTGTACTGTATTAATTTAAATTTTCATAAGAATATCGTATCATTTGATAAATGAAAACATGGACTAAAATCAGAGTTTTTAAACAGAATCCTGTTTCTGGACTGAGATTCAGTTAAACCTTGAAAACTCATAATAAATAATCTAACAGTCAATAAATCTCAAATTGAATATGATCAATAATGAAAGTCTACTATGGATTTAAATTTTCATAAGAATATAATAACATTTGTAATGAAACATGGGTTGAAATCAGAGTTTCTAAACTGAATCCTCTTTCTAGATTGAGATTGAACTCAAATTTGAAAATTTATAATAAATAATCTATCAGTTCAATAAATTTTGAATTTAAATATTATTAAAAATGGCCAGTTTACTATATTTATTTAAATTTTCATATAAATATAACATCATTTGATAAATGAACACATTGGCTGAAATTAGAGTTTCTAAACTGAATCTTGTTTCTGGACCGAGATTCAATTCAATTTTGAAAATCATAATAAATAAACTATCAGTTTAATAAATCTCAAATTTGAATATGATCAATAATGACAAGTCTACTATATGAATTTAAATTTTCATAATAATATAACGTCATTTGTTAAATGCAAACATGGGTTGAAATCAGAGTTTCTAAAACTAAATTCTGTTTCTGGACTGAGATTCAACTCAATTTTGAAAACTCATAATAAATAATATATTAGTCCAATAAATTTCAAATTTGGATATGTTCTAACATGGGAACATGAGAAGTCTAATATATGCACAAAAAATCCCATAACTATCGAACTATAATAACATATGAAAATCATAATATTAATCAAGTATATCAATTCTGATTTCTGTCTCTGAACTGAGACAGAACTATAAGTTTGAAAAATTATAACAAATAATCTATTGGTCCAGTAGTGCTCAAATTCTGATATGATCCTATTTTACAATAGTCACAAAACTTCCCATTCAAATTCAACCTCATATGATGATGAATCAAGAATAGACTCAAGCATGGAAACAAATCTTATTTTTTTTTAAATACCCTAAGCATCCATACAAGGGGAGAAGCAAGCAGAGAAGAACATGCCTAACTAGGCATGAAAGAGAGGATGAAGATGATGATTAAATGATGAAGAGGGCCATCCCACCATGACTCAAAGCTAGGCCCTCTCCTTCTTCTTCTTTTTCTTTCTCTCTTTTCTTCTTCTTCTTTTCCTTCTTCTCTTTCTCTTCTTTTCTTGGGTTTGCCGGCCATAAAGGAGGGAACAAGGGGGAGTGAACGAGGGAAAAAAGGAAAGAGATGAGAAGCCAAAGGGAGTGAAACCCTAAACATTAATTGTGTGTGTGTGTGTGTGAGAGAGAGAGAGAGGTATATGTACCTTAGCCGCCAGCTGAGAGAGCTCTTTCAGCTGGCGGTTCAATATGGTCACAATGGTGCTTCACATGGTCACAGTGGCGCTTCACATGGTCATAGTCCACTGCGATATGGTCGCAGTCCTAAAAAACCATATATTCTCAGTGTAATTAAGACTGCAACCATGGTTGCAGTTTCATAAAAAGACTACGACCATGGCACAATCCCTCACAAAATACTGCGAGTGAACCCTACAAGATTTTTAAAAATATTTTTGTGTGATGGAAAGAGGTGCATCTAACTTAACTTAGTTATATCTATGTGCATTATAACTCTGCATATATATATATATAATATATATATATATATATATATATATATATATAATATATATAGAGAGAGAGAGAGAGGAGAGAGGGGGGGGGGTATTTGTACCTCAGTCACCAGCCGAGAGAACTCTCTTAGGTTGCGCTTATTGCGACATGGTCGCAGTCCTAAAAAATTTCATATATTCTCAGTGTAATTAGGACTGCGACCATGATAGTAGTCTTCACAAAAACACTGTGGCCATGGTCGCAGTCCTTACAGAAGCACTGCGATCATGGTTGTAATGTTTAGTCGTAGTCCTTACAAAAAGATTGCGGCATAATAACATCCTTATAAAAACACTGCGACCATCATAGCAGTCCTCACAAAAAAAAATATTACGACCTAGTCAGAGCTCACAAAAACTGCGACCATGGTAGTTTGTGCCCAAGATTTGTGGTGAGATTCAGCCACGTCGCTGCCAGCTGAGAGAGTCTCTCTTAACTAGCGGCTGAGGTACATTTTTCTTATATATATATATACACTTATATATATATATATATATATATATATATATATATATATATTATATATATATAAATATATATATATATATATATATAACTGGTAGCAAAATCCATTCTTATTGGGTTCTAACCCAACATCCAAGAGAATCCAACCAAACAAGCATAAATATCTTAGTCTCCTCTCTTGTTGTGTCAGACCTAAAGCCCAAAGTTGATCCAATACCCATTAAGCACAATATACTGAAGAAGAAGACTCAATTTGATCTCTTTTCAAAATAGTATTTAAATAGTGTTAAAAAATAGATTTGCCCTCTAATTTGTTATATTCCATGCTATCACATCCATATGGGGTCCACACAATAATAATAGATTAATAAATAATTAATTATTATAATAAATCTAAAAAATGATTAGACTTACACTAATCACTCACTAATTCAAAAAATTTACAACAAATCTCAAAATTAGGATTTTCATCCAATACTCAAATTATGCAAATAATAATAATATATCATCAACAAATAAATTATGAATTTAAATAAATTCATAATTTAAATCAGATAAAAATTCAAAATTTCTCGAATGTTACATCCACCCACCTAAATAAGAATTTCGTCCCCAAAATTCACTATCAGAATATAAAAGAACAATCATACAAGTTAAATAACACAACTATGTATATCTAGTTTCTATTTGCACGAAACTAATAATCGAGCAAAACAATTCAAATAATGGAAACTCTCATGTATATGTATATGTCTCGCGCAGTTATAGGCTGAATATACATGACTATGTTAATCCAAAAACTAAATACAAAAAATCACAATTTAATCAAATCATACGTGCCCATACACGTGCCCATACACATGCAAAACTCAGTAGTTATCCCATTCGCCAATGCATGCAACAAATCACATGCGCTCATACATGTGTCCATGCACAGACACAAAGTTCACGTAGCTATCACATGCGTCTTAATCATGTGATAATTCAAACAAAGCAAGAAGTACATCAATATCAATCGTGAGGCAATCAAATAATTGATAGTCTAAGAATAACTATCCAAACACAAGTAGATTTCAACTCAGTTGGAAATCAAGAACATATATATTAAAAAAATTGCATAAAATATATTATAACACAATACAATAATGTAATCATCCTCACTCGACCCATAATATCACGTATTCTAGACTCGAAGAATCCTAAAGAATCCTATACTTGTTCCATAACTGACACAGATTTAACCCTAAGGAACCTAGAGCTCTGATACCAACTGTAATGATCCGAAAATCTACATGCCAATGGCCTTCCGGTTGCAAACTCCATTACTATTATAATATGATATATAACTAACTTAGGCAGATATACAAATCAAGCAATAATAAAAGGTAACTGACATGAAAATATAATGAAAATCCCACTCGGGATAGAAGGTCCAATCTTATATACAAAGAATTCCCATCATAAGGATACAGAGTCTAAATCTAATACACAAAAGTCTATAGAGATGTATACAAATCTGGCACTCGTCTCAAATCTCAAGATACATAGAGACTCAACTAAACAATCTATACATATATACTGAGATACAAATGAATCAAATATAAAATACAACACATGGTAGGACCCAAAGGATGAAGTAACTCTATTCTAATATAAGGAACTGATCTCTACTCTCTGAGTGAAACCCCAGTGGGAGCCTCTCGGATGCTACACCAAAACCTAAAAGAGGGAGGGGAAACCCCGATGTCAACGCGCCAGCAAGTCAAACTCAAACATTGCCTCCCACCATGCATTCGAAGCAGGTCGGGGAGACAAACCAAAAGGCTAACATAGGAGATGTAACTAAACATAATCACAATTTATAATAGAAAACATGATACATGGTATGGTGTCAGATTTAAACAAAATATAAGTGCCCATAATCATGGTGAATGTTTCCGTGCATGTATATGATATACAACTAATCGCTAGTGAGAAAGACATCTATCAAGTATAACGAATCTTGTGCACCATTAACAACTTTATAAGAATAATACACTATTTCAATCTCTTTCATGCAAATTCCATTCTCATTTCTCTTTTTCTATAAAGAAATCAACAAAATATACGCGTATACTATTCACATCCTCTTCTTTCACGAATGAATATAACACAGTCACACATATACCATTCACACCTCCTTCTTCCAAGAATGAATACCACACATAATTCATGTATACCATTCACACCTCATTCTTCCACGAATGAATACCACGCATAATATACCACCAATACTCCTCCAATAACATCATCCACATACACGCTCACATCATACGTGCTCAATGCACGCTTAAGTATCTCATGCCTGTACATGTTGTGTACACAACAAAATGTCCTCTAAACTCATGAGAGAAAACATCATATGATAACTAAAACCTTAGGTTGAAGTTCAAATATCTCGATTTAGATTCAGCCTTGTGCTAAAAATTAAACCCAGCTTTGAAAAATCATAATAAATATCTATAAGCCCAATAAATCTAGAATTTAATTATGATCAAGAATGACAAGTCTACTATACGTATTTAAATTTTCATAAGAATATATAACATCATTTGATAATGAAAACATAGGTTGAAATCAAAGTTTTTTAATAGAATCCTATTTCTGGACTGAGATTCAACTCAACTTTGAAACACATAATAATAATCTATCAGTCCAATATATATTAAATTTAAATTTGATAAAGAATGACAAGTCTACTATATGTATTTAAATTTTCATAAGAATATAATTAATGCAGACATCCGTTGACACCAAAACGCCACAAAGCGCCACGAGTTTATTTTTTTTAATCAAAGTCTGTACTTTTATTTTATTGAGTTAAATTATTTTTCATTAATTTAGTAGTTTTGTTTTTCTTTTTTTAGTCTCACATCGGTTATATGGAGGGAAGTTAAGAGTCTGTATTCTTATTTAAGACATGGATTGTATTGAAAAAAATGATAATGAAAAGATGTATGAATAAAATTCTGAGATTTTTTCTTATCTTTTGTGAGTTCGAATGTGAAATTCGATGCTCTCAGATTTTGATTGTGAAGCCATAATCCAATTATCCGCTTATCCCTCCCTAATCCCACTTTTAAAACTCTTGTTTCCACATTTCAATTCTCTTTTCTCAAAATCTCCAACTACTTTCCCTATTCATATCCAATCCCAGATTCTCAAATCTCACTTATTTCCCTTTCATAAAATTACAAGAATACAAAAAATACAAAAGAACAGAGTAAAATCCCATTTGTTCTCCTCCTTCACCGCCACGTGACCAAACCCCATCTCCTTCTCCTTCATTTGCTAGCAGCGAGCCCAAAACAAAAAAAAAAAAAAACCTCCTAACGACGTGCCCTCCTTCGCAGAGCACAATCGACATTTCCCTCCCTCATCTTGATGCCACAAATTCATCAGGTTCTAGCCCTCGCTCCTCCGCACATCCATCCCTCCTCATCACGACCAAGCACATGTAGGATCCTGTATATGGCAACTACAATACTAAAGAAAAAGTAAATAGTATTTATTATAAACTTATCAAGAAATTTATAACTTGAAGAGTAAATATAATCATAGAAATAAAATCAAGAAGACAATCACAAGTAAAAAGAATTTATCCTGATTCGGTCCTCCAAACTTACATTTAGTCCCCAAGTACCTCGCTTTAGATTTTTCTTAACCTTGATTTTGAGTACTTATAAAATCAAGGCATGTACACTAATTGATACAGATTTGCCAATTCGGTACACCTCTTCTCTACACCGAGAAGATCTTTACCTTTCACCGATTATACTTTGAATCTATGAGCCTTGAATGTGAAGTGCTAATGGTTTTCTCATTGTGGTTTATGGTTTCTCTTTTACTTCTGCCTAACAATCATTTGGAAGTGGATTTAGACAAATGAGAGAGCATATGATTTTCTTGACAGAAATTCAGAACTTTTGAAGTCAAGAACTTGGAATGATTGTGTATATGAAAGTCCAAGAATCTCTAGCTATTTATAGGGCTTTTGGTAACTGAAAAAACGTTGTTTGACAATTTAAATTCCAAGCATATAGCTTTTAGAACAGAGGGAATAGGTTTTCAACATGTCAGAATATCAGCAGCTATAATCTTTCAAATCAGTCGACTGATAACACTATTCTAAAACTATCAGTCTACTGGTCCAAATCATCAGTCAACTGTTAACACTGTCCCGTGAACTATCAGTCTACTAATCCAAATCATCAGTCTACTGGACAGGACAGACTGAGAATTCTAGTCTCTGTAGGAAGTATTTGTTGGAGGAGAGAGTACAGTAGAGGAGGTTGAATTCATGCCAGGTGCTGTTGAAGATTGCCAAGAAGTCTACGATGAAGGCGAAGGAACAGCGGGCAGGAAAAAGCAGCAGCAGCAGAGAAAAACAGAGGTCGGTTGACCGGCCCGTCGACCGATGTGCACAGGATTGATGCGCGGTCGACCGGCCCGGTCGACCGCAACACTCTATCTGCAAAAGACAGAGCTCTCGGTTTGCGCGGTCGACCGGCCCAGTCGACCGGAAGCCTGTGACTGACAAACCCCAACTCTCGGGTTTTTTTTCGGTCGACCGGCCCGGTCGACCGGTATTGGAGAATTGGGAGGTCTGTCGACCGTCCCGGTCGACCGACATGCGGTTCTGGGTTTATTTCTGCTGATCCGTTTGTATGAGGTATTTAAGCCTAAAGGATTTCTAGGGTTTAGAATCTCTGCGAAAATTGTATCAGCTCTGAGTACTCTTGCATTCAAAGAGACTTAGAGTCATTGTAATCATCTTCCATATAGAAAACTCTCTCCATAGATTGCCCCGGGACGTAGGCATTGAGGCCGAACCTCGTTAGATCTGTTGTTTGCGATTGGGTGACTCTCTTCTTGTTGTGATTGATTTCATTGTGCTAGGAGATCTGAGGATTCTCTGTTGGTTTGTTGTTGTGATTTGTCTGCGCGCACAACAAGTGGTATCAGAGCCAGGTTACGCTTGGGATTCTGAGGATTCGAAGAGCTCCAGATCTGATCAGGTGGAGATCGTGTGTCGATCTCAGGTCAGAGGTATTGGTGTTCGAGGAGATCGTGTGTCGATCTCAGGAGAACGCAAGGAGGGCTTGTTGAATCAGTGTTTGGAGTAGATCCGGTGAGAAACTCAATCTAGGGTTTCGAGAGGCAGGTAAAAATCTCATTTTTATCTGAGTAGAGATCTATCTTCAATTTGGTTATTCTTCCGCATAAATAGAGAATCAAAGGTAGATCTCAATGGCAGAAGAAACTACTTCCGTTAAAACAATGAATCACTCAGGATCGAAGTTGTCAAGTTCAATGGAACTAATAATTTCGGATGTGGAGGTGTGAGGTCATGGATGCATTTATGCACAGAACCTCGAGGACACTCCTATTAGAGAGGAAGAAGACACTACCACTGATGAAGAGTGGGCGAAGATGAACAGGTCGGCATGTGGGTTGATACGTTCATGCTTGTCACAAGACATCAAATATCTTGTACAACATGAGACGTCAGCTAAGAAACTGTGGAATACTCTTGAGAGAAGTACCTGACAAAGAGTGTGGAGTCTAGGTTGCAGCTGAAGAGTAAACTGTATCAGTTCAGGATGCAGAAGGGAAGCACAGTAAACGAGCACATCAACCGATATACGAAGCTTCTTACAGACTTGCTGAATGTGGATGTCACTGTAAGTGAGGAAGACAAGTCAGTCATTCTCCTGAACTCACTCCCACCGGAGGAGTATGAGACATTCACTATGACATTCATAAATGGAAGGCAAACCTTAGTTTATGATGAATATCGTCTGCACTGATGAGTTATGAGACAAGGAAGAATGAGAGACATTCTGGTTAGTCAGGTTCATCAGCGGAGGCTTTGGAAGTAAGAGGCAGGAGTTCATCAAGAAAAGGCAAGGAGATGAGAGGAAGATCAAGTCTAGGTCGGGCTTCAGGGATCTTAAGAAACCAGTGCATGCACTGCAAAGAAATTGGGCACTGGAAGGTTTGACTGTCCAAAGTACAAGGGGAAGAAGAAGGAATCAAAGTCTGAGGCAAATCTGGCAAGGGTGACAAAGGCTACAAGCGGTAATCACAGGCAGATGGAGTAGATTCAGATTCTTCAGAGTTCTCTTTTTCAGTGACTACTCCTGTTGTAGGTTACTCGGTGGATAAGAGTGGATCCTGGACACAGGTGCTACATATCTGTATGCCCTAATCGAGATTGGTTTACCAGTCTTGAGAAGTTGGAGGGGTGTTCGGTCATCATGGGCGACGATCATCCGTGCATCATGGAGGGTGTAGGCACTATTCCGATCAGGATGTTTGACGGGATGGTGAGGGAGCTGAAAGAAGTGAGATATGTACCCCAGCTGAATAGGACTTGATCTCAGTAGGTGCTTTGGAATCATTGGGCCTAGGAGTGTCTATTAAGGGGAGTCCTTAAAATGACAAAGGGTTCAATGGTAGTGTTGAAGGCTGATCGTCGAATAACCTGTATTACTTTGAAGGGTAGTACAGTGACAGGACAGGTGGCAGCTTCTACCAGTCAGA